>JAEANM010004780.1:0-20369 GCA_017656035.1 Myanophis thanlyinensis
TCTATCTCAATTACAGGAGCTTCTGTTATAATAGCCTCCCAACAACTTCCAAATTCGAACAAAGGCATTTTGGAGTTGTATCGAGCACTACTCTGACTACAATTAAGCCTTGGGTTTTCAGCCAGAGAGGCAGCAACTCTTAAGTCTGTGCAAGGCACTGTTACCCCAAGTTGCTTTTGCTCACAGCAAAGGAACCTTTGTGTGGGTTTCCCCCTGTCCTGGTGCCTCACAGGGGTGTGTCGGCATTCCTGTGGTGCGGAAGCCGGCTTAGCCAGCCAATGACAGAGCCTGGGGTTACAGAGTTACTCTTGACAGGATGCATGAAGAGACATTCTTGGCTCTCTTTACCCCTCCCACATTGAGGCGTCCAGTTTATGTCATTTTTTCCCTGAAAGCAACACTTAAAAGGAAGATTGAGAAAGAGAAGAAATATTAGCTTGGGTATTAGAGATTTCCAGGGGAAGGGAACATTTCTCTTCTTGAAGAAGGGAGATCGAGAATGCGCAACAAAAATACAAGACTAGAAATACAACAGAGAAGACAAAGGTAATGATTTTAAATTCTAAGCATTTCATCTCCATAAGAATAAACATTGTGCTGTTTATATTGGGCCGGATCCTGACCAGAACTAGGGAGACTTTTTCCTGGCAGACAGAAAGGCAGAATTTGGATTTAAGGAGAAGCCTAGCTACTTCTGAGCAGCATGTAAAATAGAGTACGTATATATTTTAATGGTCTTGTTATCGTGCATCAGGATTAAGCAAGAGGAGTTGAGTATTTAATTAACTTCACAGGAGCTTCTGCCAGGAAAAAATAAACAAATACCATATAGCAAAGTAACTAGTCTTTTATTTTTTTTTCTTTTCTTCTCTTTTCTCTTTCCATTCTTATGGCCCCTTTAAACCGAGGTCTGGTTTAAACATAACTCCTTTTTTGGAACTTGACAAGTCCCTGGCCTGAAATGTGGTTTCATCTATCAAGGGCAAGTTTCCAGCGTGTTATAGAATGGCTAGGCCAGGAACAGTTGAGAATTTTTTGATTCCTGGGATGGTATTCGGATTTTATTGTTATCTAACAAAGGTCTTTTCATGGTTAGGTGATAGTTTACGAAAAAGAGGCTTGTGTAAGGTGGGCTAGAAGCCACACTGGTATTATTCCAGGCCATCTTTCAGCAAACCTGACCAGATATTTTTCACTATGATGCAACTTACTTTTCTTTGCACACGTAGGATTTCCTAGTATGACTGCCAGCTTGCAGAATGCTAGATGTGAAATGAGTCAGCCTGTTTTTCATTCTGAAGTTCAGAGATTTATACATTTCTTAGTTTTTGTCCTTTCTCTTTAAGGAGAGACACAGCCTTACCCTGATACCTAGTTGTCATAACTTCAAGTTGCTCCAAAATATATACATAGCATCCATTTCTATAAGAATTTTAAATACTAGTAACTCCCTGGCAAATCTCCAATGTTATTTTCAATTTTCCTAAACTCCAGCTATAGGGAATCTGGCGGTTGAGGAAGGAGAGAGGGAGTTGACTGTAATACTTTAAAACAGGTTTGTAGAATGGTATGTTTAAATAACATGAAAAATAAATATAAGGCTGTAGTGCTATGTTTACTTTGTTGGAGCATGCAGCACTAAACTTAATGGGAATTGTTTCTGAGAAAACAGATACCTACTAGACTGACACTGCATCAGTTTTTGGGGGAGAATCATCAATAGTCTCTCTTGATAGATCTCTCATGTGAATAGAAGTTAGGAGGTTCACTTTTCAGAGTATTGAGGCCTTGTTTTGGAGAACTTTGGAGAAGTCATTCTTGGTGGCCAGCCCATTTAATATTTCCTATTCCTTGGATTTATTGTCACCTTGCTTTCCAGGGAACTGACAGGCAATCAACATATCTTGAATTGCCTCACATTGTGAGATGTGTGGCATATCAATTTAATAATAAATTTTAAAAATGTCATAGTTTTCCCTTATTTCTATAATCACAACAAAGTTTCTTGCCTTCTCAGAAAGCCAGTAAAGAAAAGTATAGGTAGTGGAACACCAGCTACACTTTTAAAAAAATCTTATTGGATGCTTTTGCACCCACAATTGTACCTTTGCTGCTGTTTTCTTGACCAAATTGACATACATACAAACATACCAAAAAGCAAAAATTGAGAAACTGTTCTAAAATAATATGAACTAAAAGAGCAACAGCTACTGACTAAATTGTTTTAACTGCTGTGTAAACATCTGGTGAATTTGTAAGTATGTAGTAAGGAAAACATTTGTGACTGGCAGTGTGCAGGAACATTTTATTCTCTAGACACTGAAGAGTCTTATGGAAAGTGCAGATAATAATATTAATTAGAAAGAGGATCAAAAAGCTGAAGAATAGTGATGCTAACAAATGGGAAGGTCCAGTGAAAGAGGAAGAAAGATCCTCAGATTAAATTCAGCATGTATGGGATGTATGCTCTTTAAAGAAAGAGGCACAGACAGGAAATTATAAAAGTTTAAAGTGCTTCCATTTTTAACTTCCAAAAATAAGTCTATGGTTTGCCTTAGATCCCTAGTATTAGCAGCTGGTTTTGCTAAAGGGACAACTCTTGAATAAAAGAGGCACCTGTCATCTATACATTATAGTTGTAGTTTTCCTTCATACTGCATTTCCTGGCTCCTTTATTGTTGCTGACTTGGCGTCTGGATTGCTAAGAAAAACATTTCTGACTTCTAGAATTGGCCTTAAAGTATTCCATTGCTGAACTACAATGTGTAATGCTAGAATACACAATCACATCTGAAACATGATATCCTGATTAGAAAGCAGGTCAATTGTAGGTTGGATGGAATGGCAAGTAGATGTATAGACAGTTTGAAAATCCAACTCAAAGAAAGCACAACAATATTTCTTCATCAAATGAAGCATAAGACTCAGTCCTAGATCTTCTGCTCGTCCATATTTTGATTAATGATTTTAGTGAAGTGGGTGGAATGGTTATCAAACTGAAAAAAATATACAGAATTTGGTAGGAAAGCTAATATACTAGAACTCAGAATTGCAGTTCTGATCTTGTAAGATGGGAAAAAGCTGAAAATAATTATGCAATTTAAAAGTATAAAATTGTTCATATAGGAAACAAAAAATTGAAACTAAATTGAAAAATACAGCATGGGGTTTAATTAGTCTGTTAATGACACTTGTGGAAAAAAATGGAACAGTGATCAATTGTAAACTTTGCGTCAATCACCACTATAATATAGTTGCAAAGGAGACAAATGCAAATAATTATATTTCATTAACTGAATAATAATTTTAAAATCATGGGGCGTTAAGAATTCCACTTGTTTTTGTTTTTGTCAGATCTTTGTGCCATGCATTATAGCCAATTCTGGACATCACACTTTAAAAGGAATTCTGAAAGACAGTTGTCTATCTGGAAGATTTAACTTGATTCCTGATCGGAACAACAATTTGAACTTGATGGCCTAAATGAGCCATTCCAAGCCTGATTTTTGTAATTGATAATTCCCAAAAATATTGTCAATGAAAAGTCATTGAATTGAAGTACTCCATGATTTTAAAATATAGTCTCCATATAATTTGTAACCTGTTCACCTATATACATAAATATTTGACTCAGTAGCTCAGTTTTTTAGACCAGTCCTCACCCATTTTTTCCATTGTTCCTTTTTCCAGGCATATTCTCAAGATGCATACTTAAAGGGCAATGAACCATATTCTGGAGGGGCACAGAGCATTCCTGAACCACCACCTATATGCTATCCTCGTAAAAATTATCCATTTCAGTCAAGACGGGATGTTTCAACAGCTGAAATTTACCAGGGACAACAGGTGGATAATAGGCAGTCCTACCATTCAGGGTCCTCAGGCCCATCTTCTCCTTTGAATAGCACTGCAGTTCACAAAACTCATCTAAGTGCCTGGACTGAATCCAAACAAAATTTTGCTAGCAACCATTCCAGTCCTGCCCACTGTACAGAGGAGGTCCAGTATGGAATGACTCAACGGGCATCTATTCCAAGGCATATCCCAGCTTCTGGTTCTTTCTCCCAGTACCCCAATAGCAGTTGTCCAGGTTCTGTAGCCTCTCCCTCACCTTACATTCCTTCTACTTACCCTATGCCCAACCACAGCTGCTATGGACCCCCCAAACATCTTCCTGATCATCATCCACATGGTGGATTGAAGGATGCTCAACGTGAGGGCAGGCCCTCACGGGAATGCATTCGAGCTGGACCCAAATCTATCAGCCGTCTAGAATGCCAACAGGCCTTGTCCAACTGGATCTCAAGTCAAGTACCACGACGAAGCTCTTCAGAGGAGCGATGCAGTGCTATGCCACCTCGTTACCGAAGTGTATCGCAAGACCATCTGGGAGACGTTTCGTCCTCCCGGGGATGGTCCCATAGTGCTTCCCAAGAAACTTTAATCCAGTCTTCAGTTCATGATAACTGGAGTTATCGTGCAAGATCAGATAACTATCTGGTGAAATATGGGCAATCCATGGAAGCTCTTGAACAGGCTGACTTGGTTTCTCCTAGTTATGGGAGGTGCATATTGCCATCAGACAGGTTTTACCAGCATGGGCAAATTAACAGAGCCCAGCCTAATCATCCAAGTACTTGTATTCCTTCTGCCTCTTCCAGAGATCCTCCCTCTGTACATGTGCAAAAACACCCTTCTCAGCCCAACCTCCAGAGCATTGATGACTCTGGTTATATTGGCTACCGAAGCTACAGCCCTTCATTCCAGCGTCGGACTGGCTTGCTTCATGCTCTTTCTTTCCGCGATGCTACTTTTGGTGACCTTCCAACATTTAATATTTCTCAAAGGCAGTTGAGTCACTCAACACCATCTTATGCTGAGAAGTCTTTGCCTACTGCTGTGCTTTCAAGTGCTCCTTCTACTTGTCCAGACCCTTTCCTGGCCAGCAGCCCACAGATCCTAATGGACCAAAGATCAGCCAAACAGGAGAATGATGTGAAATCTTTTGAGCAGATTTCTTCATCTCAAGCTATAGAACCATTACAGTCTGATGCTGAGGAGAGAAAAGATGAGGTGGTTCTCCGACAAAAGCCCCCAACTGGACGTAAAATGCCTCCTCCCGCAAGACAGATGAATTTTGTCTTCCCCAGTGATCTAAAGGAAACAGACATTTGTGATCCACCTGCACCGGCGCCGGCAGCCAAGAAAGAAAACAAGAGGGGTGTGGCCCCTTTGGCTACACCAGAGGATTCACTTGCATTCATCCCATTTATTGGTAGGTTTACAAAACAATACTCTGTGGAAGGAAGGAGGGGGTTGACTAGTGTAAAATTGATAACGTGTTTATGCCTGGTGCACTACTTCAAGATCACTTTGAAAGAAGCAGAAGTAGAAGCTATTTATGTAGCTACCTCTGGACCCAACTAAGTTGTCCCTGCCCTCATTTTCCTTAAGTTAGCAATGCTTTTTCGCTTCTACTTAAGATTGTTTTTCATAATATGTGAAAAATGTATACGTACAACTTGAATCTCATATCAGTGTTTAAATCGGTTATAGAGTTAGGGTCCTAGAAATGGATTCTAGCATATGATTTTTCCAGAATAGAATTTTATTAGACAATTCCTCTGTCAACTTCATAATTTATTTACAATGAGTCCACACATTACTAAATAAAAATATATCAAGAAAATGATATAGCTGTGCAGTGTTGTGAGAGCTGCCCAGTTGCACAAAGGCAATATTAATTTTGCTAGTAATTTTCAGGAAATTGTCAAGGAATATTTTATTATGTACGGTGGATGTGTGAATGATTTTGGATGCAAATACACGCACTAATTTAGATTTAGGAACAGCACTGGTTGTTAACCCAGAGATTGCCTGTAATGTGCAATTGAAATCGAGAGGCTTTGAGATTTATGCCTAACTAATAGATAAATAGATGGAAAAAAAAGTCATGGAACTTTGTCTTTTTAGCAAAGCACTGAGATTAGGATGGTAATCAATTTAGCTTGCAGGGCTGGCTAAATTGATTTTTTAATTAGAGAAAAGGCAACATTTACATTTGTAGCTGACTGGAAGCTTTTTAGAAACATTTTGCATGAAACAGGAAAAATATTTTTTTATTTGTAGTTTTGATGAATAGAAAACATTCAATAAAAAAAGTTTTTTTTTTGTATTCATAGAGTAAGAGGCAATTTTATAATAAGTTATATTTGCTTCCATATGAGCCTTTTATTTCTATTTTTTAATCTTTTGTATTTTTGAGTTTTTTTTTCTCCCAAGTTTTCTTTCTTTCTTTACTTTGTATTAGTTTTTGTTACTTTTAAATATCCTTTTAAAACTTTTAATAACATATATATAAGTAATCTTTAGGAAATTCTCAAGGGCATTTTTCTCTTCTAATCTGCCAGTTTCAAACTTTAATTGCTTTCCTGTTTTTAAGTTGCATAATATGATTAAGATGCTAGTTGTTTATCAGTTTGCAAAACATGATTGTCCATTGATTTCGAAGAGGACCTTCGGCTAGCAGCTAGTGCAAAATATAACTTTAATACAAATGGCAGGTTCACAGCCCAGTAATCGATGAATATAAAATAGCAGAGTTGAAAGAGATAGTGGGAAGACAGTATTTTTTGCCCTTGTACCCATGACCATCACATCCAGGTCATGAGCTATAGAATCATGGGGATAAATGAAAATTGGCCTAACCAATTGTTGGCATTTCTTCTCTGACTTCTGTTAGGCCAGACTTTATTATAAAGATTTAACAAAGATACTTGCCAGTGAGCTGGGTTAAGGAAGGAGAGTAACAAGATTATCTGAATGGTCATCCAATGAAGTGGGATGGTTCCCTGTGGAATGGAATAGGTTTTAATCTTTGATATATAACACTGCCTGTACTCTTATACTTGCAAAGAGGAATTAAACGTTGGGTGCATAATAAATATTGTTATTTTTCCAAACCAATGAATTGTTGGAAAGAAATTATGTAGAAGGGCTCAGGGCTGTCCATCCTTACAATAACTTACTGAAGACAGAAAGGAAATTTGGGATGGACAGAGAAATTGGGAGAAGAAGAAAAATGAGTTAAAAAATGGCCTAGATTCAGCAGTTTGGAATGTGTCCATTTTAAGGCTTTCTCCTGATCATGTGACTAAGAGTTGTGCACATGCAGCCTGCTCTGTGCTTTCCAGTTCACACATACACAAATGCAACACAAGAGAAAAGGAGAAACACACAAGGCACAGCATGTAACATGTAAAAATATATATTGATAGCTCCTATGTACATTGCTGGAGAAGAGAAATTCAAAAAGTCATTATTGCATGTTTTCCCAATCTTGCTTACATTTTAAGCATATGTCTATAAGTGATTCATGGAAGCAGTTTTGAAGTGGTGAAGTGAAATTGGAGAGTTTGCATCCACTTTTCCAAACAATCAATCAGCACAATAGCTTCCCCCCAAATAAATCGTGTATATGTACAGTTCATATCCTATGAAAGATGATTCATTCCCCATCTATGCAGAGAGTAAGATAAATGAATCTTGTTTTTATAAAAAGAATTATAGTGAAACTGATACAAGGGTCACTTGGCTTTATATAACGAGGAGGCTAGAATTTGGATAAGCTGTATATTACTTTTTTCTCTACCTTGGCCTCTGATCTACCATGCCACAACCATCCCTTTTTCAGGTTGCACATATACTTGCTTCATCAGTTAGTCATCTATTCCTATACATCTGCAGCCGTGGGTTGTGCCATTTAGAAATGGTTCCATGTTTTTGTGGAAATTTGGGAAAAGGCTCTGTGTGATGAGGGCATTCTGAATTCTTCCCTGCTGTATTTTGAGTACCTTGGGAACTGAGTGCCACCATTCTCATGGGAGTACCGAAGGAGCTAATCTTCCCCACCATCTCTTACTGTATAAGATGAAACCCCTAGTGAATTAGAAGTTAGAAGACTTCAGCCAGAATTAGAAGTTAGAAGACTTCAGCCAGAGATTTGGAATGCAGTATCATGACTGTATTGATGTTTCTCAATTATATACTAACATCTTGAATACAGAGTTGCTTTGGAAATATTGCCTCATTCTCTGGAGATTGTTAGAGTTTGGATAGGAGAAAACCATCTAAAGCAGGCATGTCTAACCTGTTGGCTTGCTTGGGCCACATTGAGTGAAGAAGAAATTGTCTTGGGACACATATAAAATATACAATATAGTAAATGTATATAAATGCATTTGTATATAATCCAACATTTTATGGTTATTCTCTTGCAGATGAACCAACAAGTCCCAGCATCGATCTGAAGGCAAAGCACATCCCTGCTTCCTCTGTTGTTTCCAGTGCCATGAATTCTGCCCCAGTGCTCTCTGCTAGTCCTTCTTCACCTACCTTCACCTTTGCCATGAATCGCCATTATTCCCAGGATTGCAGTAAGTCCTTAGCCAACAATGCCTTTCTTGAACTTGAGCTATTCAAATTTGGATTCCAAACTGGCTTTCAAACATCCAGATAACTATAAGATGAGAACAAATAGACAACCTTTTTGTATAACATTGCTGCCATCTATTACATATCTAGATTTCTTCACTTCAATCTGATAGTACTACCTTTAGCTCAGACTACCAGCCTACTTTAGCTAGCAGTAGAGAAAAATTGCAAATGAATGACAAAACTCTCAAAATTATATAACAAAATTATGTTAGTTCTTAGGGAGATTCAGTCCCTTCTCACCCAGTTACCAGGTTGTTGTGTAAATTAAAAGCAACATCTGACAAGCTGGGACTCAGTCTCAGAGAATGAACATTTTTTTTTGAAAATATCTTTTGTTAACGAAAGGCAAGGACTCAGTAAGTAAACTTAATACCTTTATTGTTTGTGTGTACCATTCTGATTAATTTTACTTATACAGTAGTTGTTAGAGTTACCAATTTTATTCAAATTAGAAAAATAAAGATTTATTCTATATCGTTCTAAAATAATTCTAGAAGAATTTGCATAAGATTTTCTCATTGAAGTAATTTGGTATGTAAAAAGGAAAAAAAAACATGACTGCATGTTTACAACGAATTCCACTGAAACTGAATCATAAGGAGAGGCAGTTGGATGGGGAATGAAATTTAGAAAATCATCAGCCTTAAGCTTTAGACTTATGAACCAGTTATCCTTAAATTGTGCCTTATATATCTAGGTAATCATTCTTAAATTATGTGCTAAGAGAACATTACAAGGGGTTGTAAAATGAAATTATGAGTTACTACAACTCTGAATTATTCAGCAATGAATATGGGTGGGTATATGTGTGTGGAGTCATGCACATGTGCACATACAAAAGATAGATCACTCTGATAGGAGGTCAGATTAATTTTTTTTATATTTCCAAAATATAAAAAGTTCAAGTTATATTTGGTTCTTTAATCCTAAGAAGTATACCTCACAGTTATCAGAAATTTAAGGAAGAATCATATTCTGTCTCTTTCTAGATGCTTACCTACTAAATTTAACATCATTATGCTGACATGAATACTTAATATATAAATGTAGAATTCATTTATACATACATTTTAATACATATGATTTAGACTCTATATAGGTCAGTTTCTTCACATCCTCTTGTTTATGAAAGCAGGAAGAAGACGTGAAATGTGTACTAAGAACTGACAGAAAATTATATATTGTGGCCTACATGCATTCATTCAGTAATAGATGTTCATACAGTATTACATCTACAGGTACAAGAAGAAGGATTATTAGGAAGGATTACTTCCAAGACTTGGAAATATAGGGAAGAAGGATAAGATATTTGTATTTCTTATGAAATACATTCATTTAACTTTCCTCTATAAGATATCAGACTACTGTAGAATAAAAGCCAGTTTGAAGTATTTCAAGTTCTGATAAATAATTTATATCAAGAGATGTAAAATGAATGAAAATCAATGGATTTCACAGAGTTCTTGCTGATAAAGAGAATAATCAGAATCAAATTGAAAAGAGGCAAAATCTGATTCTACAACTTTGATAGATGGACCTCCTGAGTGATTTATTTATTACAGTAATTTGTGGGCAGTCCACTTTCAGATTCCAGCTCCTTGATCTTAATGTTGTCTGTAAGGACACACCTACAGCTTTCTCCATAAGCATGATTATTTATGGAAAACATCAGAGCACTAAACCTGAGGATAATGTTGCTTTAGACCAATTTCTGGCAACCACTATTGACAGACATTCTGGTGTGAGATATACAAATGGGAGAGGATTCATTTCACTCTTGCCAAAAAATGATAGGCATTTCCTTTAGGTTCTAAATTAGTGCTTGATGCTTTAAAATATGCACCTCTTATTTACCTCCAAGCAGGTTAGGCTGAGCCTCCCAGTTTTTACAGTGTCATATTTATGAGTAATTCTTTCATGGTTACCCCTTCTTGTAACAATTGTACACATATAGCCAAATAATAGTTGCATTTTTGACTGAAAAATTGCTTTTAGCCAGGGTAATTTATTATGTAGCCTGTTGATTGCCCTGTAGAAGCAAGGGAAATCGACTTAGCTAAGATATACAAGTTAGAGGAGGTTATTGGATAACTTGGATGGAAGAGAGTTCTTCATGCTCAGAATTATCTGAGGTGATTGTGTTTGAACTCAGAAAGGGATTATTCTCTCTGTATAATGTAAATTCACTTTAGTACAGTTTCTCTGTGGATCCAGTTTCTTGAATGAGATGACCCTCTTTGGCTCTTCTGTGCTGTTTTGTCTCTGCTTTCTTGCCAACTTTAGTCTTTCTACTTGTCACAGGCAATATCAAAGCCAGCCGTCGATCTTCCTACCTCTTAGCCATAACCACAGAACGCTCCAAGTCATGTGATGATGGTCTGAACACATTTCGGGATGAGGGAAAACTTTTAAGGTGCGTCTAGTACTTTGTACATTCTTTCTGGCATTGGTAAAGAGCAGTTACATAAAATGGAAGGCAGAGTAATTCTGCAAAAGACAGTTTTGCTTCCCTTGAAGTTTACATATGGCTTTGTCCCCTGACAAGTGAGTTTTAAGAGCACTTTTTTAAAATAAATTGCAAAACCTCTTAAGCAGAGCTGAAGCTGTGAATATAGGCAGTGTTTTTTTCTGTTAGATACTGTATCTCAAATTCTGAGGCAGCTATTGTCTGCTTTCAGCTTTTGGGTTTTATAGCAAAAAGAGTTGTGTGGCTCCCTAAAGAAAAATGAAAAATAAACATGTGACAATATTAAGATATTTTGATATTGAATTACATATTTGGATTCAATAAATAGCCCTTTTAAAAAACTTGAATCAGTTATTTTAGCCAAAAATGCCATTTAAACAGTCCTCCTCACACATGTAATTATGTATATATGATCTATACGGAATTGTTATGTATATATGATCTATACTGAATTGTTAATGCTGAAAATTTTTTCTAAGACATATGATTGTCTATGGTTTCCACATGCAGATTTGAAATTGATTTTGATAGTATTAATACTACTATCTCATAGTATTAGTTATAAGACTAGTGCCTGTTTCATCAGGTAATCTTGCTGAATTGACTAAAACTTCCATACTCTAAAAAATGAGGGATGCCCAGTGAAAGGAGCACATTAATTAATTCAGTGAGCACAGCTAGATAGTTCTCTTTTTACTTTGTATTGTTTATGCTAACCATACATATGCTGTGTCTGCAGGAGATTGCCAAGTCGTGTTCCTAGCCTACGTATGTTAAGAAGTTTCTTTACTGATGGGGTGAGTATTTGTGGTTCTCTCTTTAAATAAGTGTGATTGGATAGAGTTGGTTTCCTTCTTTTCCTGTAATTCGGAGAAATCTAAATAAAGATTTAGATACTTGCTAACATTACACTCAAAAGCAATCTTTCCAATTACAACGTTCAGGGTTTTTTTCTGGCTAAGGAACACATTTTATTATTCTTGAGTCATCCATAGGCTGCAGATGTTATAATTGGAAAATGCAGAACCATATTATTGTGTTGGGGAGAGAATTTATCCTTTACTATTTCTGTGAAACATTAATTGCTGCTTATTATTTTTCCATTGAAAATAGGTTCCACTGATACTCTATATAAAAGGAGTTTGGGTGAATAAATACCACTAAAATTTGATATTGATTTCATTTATTTTATAAACAATGTTATACAACATAAAATGTGCCAGTATGAAAAGGTCATCGGCTCAATCATTCAATTAAATGGAAAACTAGGACCCATTGAGTACTGTATTAAACTATCATGATAATTGAAATCACCCATGACTTATCTAAATCCCATCATCATGGTGAATTTCTTGCCATACAGATTCTAGAAGCATATCATGCCTTATTTAAAATAAATTACCAAAGACCTCAATAAAAAAAAGTCAATGCTTGGAAAAATTTACGAGATCATTTTTACAGCTTCAGCAATTCACAGTTAGAAACAGACTTTAAATGCAGAAGACTTGATGCAGTAGTGGCTATTCCCAAGAATGGCTTTTCTGTAAAAACTGCTTGAGTGCAGCATAACATTATGCATGAAATCACAAAGTACCCTGGTAATATCTAGGGATTTATAAGCCTTTTTTCTGTTTTGATTATGTCAATGTTCAGTATACCACCACCAAGAAAGCATGGAGATGTAGAAACATGAATGTAGAATGGACAAAATAGGATTCATGATAGTAGCATGCTTCATTTAGAAGAAAATTGATATTTGTTCCAGAGTTTGCTAAAGAATACCTGGAAGACCTTCCAGACACCTTGGTGAATACACATTGACTGATGAGTAAAAAACATAACTTTTCAGGATATACTGGTATTGTTGTATCTGAGAGAGAAATTAAACACTGAGTTCTACAGTAAGAATCATATATGCCTGAAATGACAGCGATATGGTTGTGGGTGCTTCCTTGTCACAGGGTGGATGATTTGCTATCACTGAAAGAAACATGGCTTTTGCTTTGTGTCAGAAAAATCTACAGAAGAATTTCAGCTTATTTGTCAGCTGAAACTGGTGTGCAGGTAGCTCATGCAACAAGGCAATAATCCCAACATACAATGGATGGAGAAAACCGTATTCACTGTTTTGGAATAATCAGATCAAAATATGGATGTAAAATTTATGCAAATATTATGGTTGGGCCTGAAAAAGAAGTTCATTCTAAAATACTTTCAAGCAATTCACAACTGAAGAATGGGGCAGAAATACGAGAGACTGATTACCAATTATATGAAATGTTTTTATTGTAGCTAAATGTGGTCCATTCAATAGCAATGGAGATAATTACTTTTCCATACTGGCATGTTGCATGTTGAAAGATACATGGATTCACCATTGAAAAGGGATTAACGAGATAGAATTGAGTTTTATTGCGCAACATTGGCTTGTGGTCTTATTGGGGAACAATTCCATGAGATTGAATTACTTTTAGAAAGATGGCAGCAATTTGGTTGATTTAAATTTGAATCAGTAATCAGACAATTGCCAGGACACTTCACAAGTCCTGCTGTCCATATACATATATTTCTTCTTCCTACCTACTTGGAACAAAAGCAAATGCCATGTGAAGTGCAGTATGTCAGAGAGACTTGGTTTCAGATTTACTGTTTTAGAGTTTTAGATTTACTGTATAAATCTAACTGCACTACTTTGATATAGTCACTTTCTTCTTACTAGCAGTCAGTGTATCTTTCCTTCTTTCCCCCTTCTCCAAACTAAGCATATTGTTTTTCCAATCAGACAACATGCTGCTTGGTTAGGACAGCTATTCCATTCTTCTATTTAATTACAGCAATATCCGTCTCTATAGTCAACCTTTCCTTTCTTAAATTCCAATATTTCTTTTAACCCACTGATGATATTTATTGAACTGTGTTTTCCTCTCTTCTAACAGTCTTTGGATAGCTTGGGTACCTCTGAAGACACACGTTCAAAGAGGCATTCCACCTCTGATCTTTCGGATGTCACTTTCAGTGATGTGAGGAAAGAGGGCTGGCTCCACTATAAACAGATCCTCACCAAAAAAGGCAAAGTATGTTGGAAAATTTCTGTAAGGCTCTCCTTGAGAGAAAAGAATAATACAGGGCATCTTTGTTCATGCACGTTATAGGATTTGAGGAAGGGAAGAATTGTGTAATTTCACAAACCCATAAAATCTGAACTTGCAATGACTTCAAGAATGAGATGTTTGGGTAATAGTAGAGGTGATAATTCGGTAGAAATGCCCAGAACATTGATTGGAACAGATTTAGTTGGCCAAAATAAAATTAACTCAGTCAAAATAAAATCTTGATTTCAATGAGAATTACTGTAAATATTGGTAGAAAAGGCAAATTGCAAAACAGGTTTGGAGCTTCTTGACTGAGATTAAAATAATGGGGACTTTTGAACCAGTGTGGGTTGTTTTGGTCTTCTAAAGCCTGTTAGATTGCAGATTTTGTTGCTATTCTGTGACTATTGACTGTGGTGACTGGGGTTAATGGAGGCTGGAGTTTATTAACACCTGTAGGTTCACATATGTTTATCACCATCTTTAAAGAAAAGATGGTTGAACTGAGGCATAATGAAGAAGTATAAAATTGCTCCTGAAGAAAATAAGAGTATGCAGAGGAATCAATTAATGAAATTGATTTGTTATTAGGAATTAGCTGCTTCAAGATGTGGCTCTATCATCTGAAATCAAAGTGGGTAGCAAGTAGTAGGTGTTGCCCATCAATTGGGACACTTATGGATTTTTCTGTGGGAAAGAGTGTGCTGGGATATGTGTATCTTTTATATTAAAAAGTCACTGTATATTTCTATTGTTAATTAATAAACAGATACATGAGTCCAGTGCTATCAGGGATGATGAACTTATGGGCAAGTGGCACCATTGATTGTTTCTATTTTGGGGCTGCCATGAATAAGAGGAAGTAAATCAAGCCAGGATATTACAAATAAGGGTTTGTTTCACATTCAATGCAAATAGGAATCCATGACTTGCCTCAGCTTCAAATTCTGTTCACTGTATTCCTTCATATATAGGAATGAAGCCCAATTCGGTACAGCAACCCTGATTTTTTTTGGAATATGGGTGTTGTTTCCTTGTTTTCCTCTTTGTCTGCTGCTAACCAACAATGTTTTAACGTTGGGTCTTTCTTTTGCAAGAGGCCTAAGTGAATTTTCCATTTAGGTGTGTCTATCCCTGTGGGTTCACCTGTAGCTCTGCCAGCCTTTGGTGAAGCTTTGTCCTTATGTAAGACATCTCATTTCTCTTATTAAATCAGTATAGCTAGGAAGAATCCTATATTCCTTCCCCTCCCTGCTTCTGTTTCATCCTCTTCTTTGCCTTAGACTGGGCTCTTATGCTTGCTTACACCATCTTAGCCTTCTTATTCTAAATACAGCCCTCTATAAGTGGAAAATAAGTTCCAATCACTAGGTTACATTGTAAGTTAGAAATTATTCCTACTATATTTACCTGTTCCTTTCCCTCTCCCTGAACTTTGGTTTTAACTGATGGGACCATCTCACAAACACACTTGTAAGAGGCTCTTTTCCTATAGATGCTTCCTTTATTAAATGAGTATCATTAAGTATCAATGTCTGTCTATTCCCAGTATCTTCTAAGTCTCTAACAGTGATCCCATTAACATATCTTTCCCCAGAGATGTTCGTACTACTGCAGATATTTCATTTTTCCTCTTCTGGCCTTTAAAGGTTTTTTTTTTTTTTAAATAAATACCTACTTTCCCCACAGTTATAACTACAGGTCTCTTTGACTTCCCAGTGCTTTGCTTTTGTCTGAACAAGAGCTAAAGGCTTCTTTTCTCCCTTTAACTTTCCAATTTCTTATAATTCCTACTTTCTGGACTAAGATTCCTTATTCTTCCTTTCTTCTTTGGTATTTTCCTTTCTAATATCCTTTGACCTTTTTACTGCCAAGCAGTCCTCAGTCAGTTCTACTGCCCTTTGGCCTGTTTGTGGGTTGTGTTCTTACATTCAAAACCTCACTTTAATAGGGAGTATCTCTAGAAGCTGTTCTAAAATTACTTCCTCTACCACTTTTTCTTTGCTCCTTTCATCTGGCCTCAACCATTTCCTGCCTAAATCTTCTAACCTCACCCACAGTTTGTGAATCCCTTCATGGTTGTCACGTATCATCTAAATTTCTGCCTATAGTTGTAGGAAAATCATACCTGTATAGGATTATCTCTTTTATATGGGAGTAAATCTTTTACTTCTCTTGCTTGAAAGCTATTATAAGCTGTTTCCTGTTCAGTATAGGGCTAGTCTCATTACCAGGCAATTTAAAAGCGGTACCAACTATTTCAAACCTGGTAAAGTAGGCTTCTATGTCTTCTTCCTTTGACGATTTAGGGATATTTTATGTCTTTGGGACCACCTCCTCTTCTCTCTGCACATTCTGAAAATCCTAGAGGTGAATGTGCCCCATCTGTGACTGTATCCTTTGAAGCAAGTCTATCAGCCTTCCCCTTTTTCTTCTTGCTCTCTTTCACTTCTTTCTCATTCCTCTCCAAAGCAATTGTTATCTTTTAATTAATCAAAGTGTTTCCTCTTGCTGTCACTTTAACATCCCTGTGATGATATTGGCCCAGGTATCTGAGCCTAGCCCCTTTTCTGGCTATTCTTCCTTCTTTGGCTTAGCTACAGGCATAGCATAAATACTTGGCTCTAATTAAGGTAAGTAGTCTTTTCCAAGGAAGAATCTTCCTTGCTACTTTTTCAGTATCTGGTTGTGTGGTATGCTGTGGTTCTGGTAAAAGGTCTGGATTCTGTAGTCAATGTGATGGCTGTTTCCTGCAACGTCTGAGCTCTACACCAGTCAATCTGCCTTTGTGTTTGCACCTAATGTTTGGTTTTTCATAACATGATATGGTTATCACACTCTGTTAGACATCCCACCTCTACCACTTAGTCATGAGTTCTTTTAAGTATATCTAATTCCATGAGCTCAAAACACAAAAGAGCCAACACACCACAAGGTCCCTAGACAACACACATACATACAAGCATTCACAAGCTATTATTCACTACATTTCCTATTCCACTCTTACCCATTGTTACTACTAGTCCAACAACTACTACTCTAATTACTACTTCTTATAAATTCTACTATTCCTATTCTTTGTGAATAGTGCTAGAGGAAATTAACTTTTTAGCTGCTTTACTTTCACACAGAAACAAACATCCCCTTCTGTCACAACCATCAGTTGTTTCTCAGCATAGCTTTTATAGAGGGCTTAAAGAAACAGGATGAAAGCAACACAAGTGCTAGTCATTTTCTGGACAACCTTCTTTTTAATACAGAGATTCTGTCAATCCACAAGGAATATACCCAATAACATTGAAATTTTAACAAGGAAGAGAAGAGTGCAATCTATAATTGGTAAAATAGCAATAAGAGAGAATGAGCTCTTCCTTGTCCATCTAATATGTAAAATTCTAATTTGATGCAACTTTATTACATGATCCAGTTGCTTTAAAAATAATATGGTAAAGGCTTATATTTTAGAACAGGTTTCTCTTCTAGGAGGGGATAACAGTTTTATGTATTGATATACTTTGCATAACAATTCTTGGAAATGAATCTATATTGAAAATTTAACAATATTTTAATATGAAAATTGTTAGATTAATAATGGTTTCATAAATAAGCAGACATGTCAATGTACTTGATTTGAATTTCAGATTTAAGCCAAGAAGTATAAATCTGTTCAATACTACAAGAGAACTTTAACTTTTGAAGATTCTAATTATTCAGTTTATATTGCATTGCTGTACTTTTAAAAGACAATTTTAATTTGGGCATTATGGTGGAATGCCAATTTTATACATAGGTTTGGCTCAGCACATTTCTAGGTAGGCATAGTATCAGTGGTGGGATTCAAATAATTTAACAACCAGTTCTCTGCCCTAATGACTGGGTGGGTGGGTGTGGCCAGGTGCATGATAACAGCCAGCATCTTGCAGCCATCAGCCAGCCAAAACGGGGTGTGGGGTTTGCTTTGTATCATCCAGATCCAGCGAGCAAGGGGTGTGAACTGCACAGAAAATAGATTTTTTATTTGGTTATGAAGAAATATCCCCAAAGTAAGATGTACACTAGCTACACACCTCTCCAGCAAACAGAAAATTTTGAAGCTCCAGGTAAAGAGGATTCATTTTAGGATGAGTAACCACAGTTTGCATGATGGAAGTTCCTAAAGGAATGCTGTACTTTAAAGAACATTTGAGGCAGGGGTGCAGAATAGCCCTTCTCTGCCTGAGGCTGTAGAGACCCAGCACCAATCAAAACACTTTTTGTGAAGCAACAAATCACTGATCACTGATAGGGTAAGCCACTAGGGTATGAAAATAAGAGCAAATTCCACTCCCTTCTAGTATTGATGATGTTACCTAGTTTGGTAATGAAACATCTGCAAGAAAACTATCGAGCTCAGAGAGCACCAAGGACCCCACAGATCAACCCTGAGTTACAAATATTCTCTTCTATTGAAAAATACTTTTTGGTTAGAAGGACTGAGAGACTGCCTGATACGAGATGGCTCCCAGTGGATTTCATTCTAAATTTTGATATGATTTCTGTAAATAAAGAATGTAGAATTATAATGGCTGAGTATTTGATCCTTCATGTATAAAAAATACAAAGCTAAGGGATAAACAAAGAAAAAACAGGTTTGAAAACAGAAAAGGGTCAGGAAAGAAAGAGTGAAAGTGTAAGAAGGAAAACTGAAAAAGAATGGTTTCCAACTTTCTTTAGTACAGATATAAGTAAAAAAAAATCAAACTCTTACTCTAAGATTAACATTTGTCTACATTATTTCTATAATCCCATATCTAATCATCAAATCCCAGTCAACTTTTAATTTGTTTCTCACAAAAAGTTCAGTAATGGTTCATATCACTTTAATCACTATTTGTTAAGGAAACCACAACTGCTTTATTTGATTGCACCAAACTCAAAACAGGAATGGGAATTCCTAAGCTCCAGTGTAGGCCCATTCTTCCCAACTTTGGCAACTTTAGAATGCATTGACTTCAATTCCCAGTATTCCCCAGGCCACATGAAATTTGCCCATCTTAAACTTGCCAAATTTAAGGTGGGCGAACTGAAAAATGCTGATCTACAGATAGGGATTTTTCCTTTCCTTTTTTACTGGTTCTAATTTAAGAGCATTCATAATTCAAAATCCTGATTCCCACTCCATGCTAAGGATCATGCAAAATCCTCATTCCCACCCCACTCCAAAGTAAGGATAATGCAAAATCCTCATTCCCACCCCACTCCAAAGTAAGGATAATGCAAAATCCTCATTCCCACCCCACCCCACTAACCGGCTTTTCAGCTCCATTCTCCTGTGCAGGGCAACAAAAGAAGACCCAGCCGATCAGCTGGGAGGCAGCAATAGATGACTACTCCAATCAGCTGGAAGGCAGGGAATACACTGGCTGGGTATCCCAGCCTCCCAGCTGATTGTCAGTTTGCCAAACTGCGCAGAAAATTAATATCCGGTTCTCCTGAACAGGTGCGGAACCGTCTGCAGCCCGCCTCTGTGTAGTATAAAATTCTGGAGAGTTATAGGAAGGATACTATGAATTGTTTGATATAAATTTATTTTATTTTTATTTATTTATTTTATTATATTTGTATACCGCCTCCCTCCCGAAGGACTCGAGGCGGTGCACAACCAGATAAAAACAAAAAAAATTTGGTTAGAAGGACTGAGAGACTGACTGATACGAGATGGAAGGTTGAAAGCAAGAAATGATCATAGGATTAATCTTACAATCTATCTGGTTTTGAATTAAACAGTCTTTCTTAATATGGGCACTCTATATGGAATTCCACTCTGGTTCATTTTTGGAAATTGAAATCCACATATCTGCCCAGATTGGAAAACAGTAGAATACATTAATCTCCTGAACTAACATGTTGACAGAATATAAAATGGAATTTCCAGTAATAGTAAAGGAGGGGAGTAAAGAGTCTAGCTTGGAATGTCTCCATGGGAGGAAGTGACAGAGGCCAAACTCTTGAAGTCTGTAATTGCCTGTTCCCAAGAAAATGCAATTAGTCTGGAAAGATTCTTGTAAATAGAGGAATAATAATAAGTTTGGCAGTTACTTTTTCATGGAGTTGTTCTGGTTCCTTGTGCCAAACAAATTTGCATCATTCTCACTTTGTTTTTTTCTACATCTCTCCTATGGATCATTTTCTCCTCCTGATCCCTTTCATGTCTGGGCGCTCTTCGTGCAGTCACTTCTGCCCTTGTTACTTCCCATTTGGATTATGCCAATGCTCTCTACATGGGGCTCCCCTTGAAAAGCATCCGGAGGCTGCAGTTGGTCCAGAATGCGGCC
>JAEANM010004781.1:0-20367 GCA_017656035.1 Myanophis thanlyinensis
AAGTCCTTCTCACCTTCCCTCATTTCTAACCTGGCATACAACTCATCATATGCTTTCTGTTTGGCCATTGCCACCTCTCTCTTCACTCTAAGCTGCATTTTTTTGTAATCCTTTCTATTGTCTTCAGTCCTTTCTATGTCCCACTTCTTTTTAGCTACCGCTGTCCTGTACTTCCTCATTCCACCACCAGTTTCCTTATCTCCTTTCCTCCTTCCAGATGACACACGTTCTTACCTATCTCCCTGATCACTTCTGCTGTAGTTTCTGCTTGAATGATCTTATGCAAATATGGGTGTGATATTTGGTGGCTATATATGATAACAGCAGTTTATGATGCAAGTAAGCAAATGCAAGAGTTAATATAAACAATTTAACACTAAACAGGAAATAGGACAAGGAGATTATGATATCCCCTTAGTTGTTTAATCATTTATGAATCAGTATATAAGGAATGTTTGTGGTGAAGGTAGAACTTGGCTGGGTGAGGAAGTGAATGTATGTGAATTGTAAATCAAACGAGATGGTGTTGTTAACTGGGACAGTGAATGATTTGCAGCGAATTACTTTATGATTCAACAGGCAGTATAGCTCTGAAAGTGAATTAGGGAAGAAGTTGACTCTGTTTCTTATGGAAAGTAGAACAAATGGATGAAAAGTATGCATGTATAAATGACAAAAACCTAAAGCAAGTATACGTAGTCTTTGACGGTCATTTCGTGACTGTTCAAAGTTACAACAGTACTGAAAAAAGCAACTTGTGTGACCATTTTTCACACTTAACAGCACCCCTTTAGTCATGTGATCAAAATTTGGATGCTTGGCAACTGATTCATAATTATGACTGTTGCAGTGTCCTGGGGTCACACGATCCCTTTTTGCAACCTTTTTACAAGAAGGGGGAAGCCAGATTCACTAATAATCATGTTGCTTAACTTAACAACTGCAATGGTTTGCTCAGCAACTGCGGCAAGAAAGGTCATAAAATGGGGCAAAATTCATTTAACAAATGTTTCACTTAGCAATAGATATTTTGGTCATAAGTCAAGGAATACCTATAATCGAATTTGGTAAAATGTTTACCAAAGAAGGATGGCTCCCCCCATAACAGGCATCCCTTAAGTAATGACAATTCATTCTGTCTGATCCAAAATGGTCTCAATTCATCCTGCACTAGTTCTGTGGGCCACCCCCTGCCCACCCAGCTGATGATTTGTGCCAAAATACAGTCTTTAGGTGATGTCCGGGTGATGTCAGCTGCTGCGATGATGTCGGGCATGAACTGTTCAATCAATAAAACAGTCAACGTAGGGGCAGGGTCCTGCACAGGAGTAGGGAGGGGGCCGTCCAGGCCGGTGCACAAGTTCATAGTCATATGCAGCCAAAAATATCATCCATCTTGTAACCCAGGGGGATAAGATGGGTGGAATTGGCCTGTCTCCCGCCAAAAAGTCTAGCAGGGGCCAGTGGTCAGTGATTGAAGTGCCATGCCATACAAATATTCATGGAACCACTTCACTCCAGCCACAAGAGCCAAAGCTTCTTTATCAGTTTGGCTGTAATTCCTCTCAGCCAGTGATAGGGTCCTCAAGTAATATGCTATAGGGACTTCCTGGCCATTAGGCAATGTATGGCTAAGGACAGCCCTGACCCCAAAGGGGAAATGTCACAGTCTAAAATAAGCATAGATGGGTGCTGTATTACACTAAAACTTTGTTGGACAGTAATAAATCCTTAATAGCTTTAGAGGCTTTAGCTTCCTCAGCATTCCACACCCACAGCGTTTTCTTTCCTAGCAAATGATGCAATGGTTCAGCGACAGAGGCTTTGTGGGGCAAAAAAAGTTGTAAAAGTTTAAAAGTCCTAAAAAGGACTGAAGTTCTGTTTGGTTTGGAAATGTGGGAGCATCTTGAATGGCTGCAATTTTGTTCGGTCAAGTGAATGCCTAAAGAGTCAATGAGATAACCCAGGAATTCAACCTGGCTAGCTCCAATTTTACATTTGTCTCACTTCAGTCTTAGCTCCACCGTTTGTAATTTTCTGAATACTTTCCGTAGGCGACTCTCCAATTCCATTCGGGAGCTTGCTGACACCAGGATGTCGTCAAAATACAAGACAACTCTGGAATGCCCATCAGCAATTGCTCCATAAGATTTTGGAAAAGGTCAGGGGCTATGCTCACACTGTACTGAAGCCTCATGCATTTAAATGCTCCCAGCGTGTAACAATTGTTCAGGCTTCAGCAGGCAATTGTTGGTATGCCTGGGCTAGATCCAATTTGGCAAAAGATTTTCCACCACCACCACCCAATTGGTGAAGCAAATGTTGCACCACCGGGACTGGATATGTACTTTGTTGCATGGCTTTATTCAAGGTACATTTTTAATCCGCAGAAATGCAGACTGAGCCGTCCGGCTTAACCGGTGTCACTATGGGGGTTTCCCAGGTGGCAGATCTACTGGTTCCAGAATACTGAGCTATTAATTTATCAAGCTGTTGATCTATTTTATCTTTTAAGGCAAAAGGCACCCCGCCTGGGTTTCAACCCAGTGGGGGCAATTAGGTTGAACAAAACGAGATAGGGGTCCCCCTATACTTGCCAAGCCCTTCTGTAAAAAATTCTGCAAATTCTTCTATTAAATGGTTGAAGGACTTGGTTGTTGTTGCATGCACTCCTCCTATGTGCAGTCCCAAGGTCTGGGACCATTCCAGTCCCAAATGGCTGGGCAGTGTTTCTTTGACCACGGTCAGTTCCAATGGTCCCTGAAAATCTTTGAATTTAACTAGTACATTTTTTCTGCCCAATACTGGAATTTGATTCCCCTGGTAATCATTGATAATCAACTTTTGGGCTTTCAGGTGTCTTTTCTGAATTTTCAATATTATTTGTTGTAGGGTTTTCCATGCTATTGTTGTTAGGGCAGAGCCAGTGTCGATCTCCATCTTACAGGGGTTTCCCTCAATTTGAACTGTCACTTTAATTTTCTTTGCTCATCTGTTCCGGTTCAGGCAAACCCTAATTTGATGGGTCTTTTGCTTCGGTTTCCATTCTGTCTGCCTGTCTTAGCCCATCAGCGGCCAGGCTTTTCCCCGCTCGCTGAGGCGATTCTGCACCAAAACTATTTACAGGGTTTTTTGTATTCACCTCATTACCTCATTACAACACTAAGTCATGTTCTACAAGCCTGTTTCACAGGCACGGCAGGTTACATTTAGTGAGCGGTACAGAAACAAAAAAATATTTTTTATAAAAATAATCGCGGGATAAAACATTTGTAAAAATATGAGCAGTGCCACTTCTGAATTCGAAAAGTCCCATTCTGTAAAGTGTGAGGTTATTACATGAAGAGATTTTTTTCCACCAGGGACAAGACTTAATATGACATCCTGAAGACAGCCGGCAGTTGCAAAACTAAACACTGCCTTAACACTGTCTCCCAGTGAGCTTCTGCCTTTACTAACTCACAATGAAACACATTTCGGCTCGTTCTGATTAAACAACAAATTTTAAGTCCACCCGGTTGTTAGAACAAACTCTCTTTTCGCTCAGGCGAACCACCCACCAGTTGATGCTACAGGAAGCCAACAAAACTGCCGGACGCCGAGGATGCGTGAGTGCGGGCGGGCGGGCGGGCGGGCGCTAAATTGCGGCGCGATCCCAAACTCGTGGTAGCCAAGGCTCCAAGCGAGGCCCTTGCTAAGCCCCTTCCTCTCAGAGCCACGAACATCGACGGCGCGGCGGCGGCCCCCTCGCCTCAGGCTCGGCGGGCTTGAGCGGGACTCGTCGCAACCTTCGCCCCGGGAGGAGGGGCCCCAACAGTAGCAGCAGCAGCTGGAGTGGAGGAGGAGGAGGAGGAGCCTCCGACTGACACTACGACTTTCCTCCTTTCCCCGGCGAGTAAGCTGCAGCAGCTGGCAGGCGAGCGACGGAGCGAGCGCTGTTAAGCGGTTTCGCTGCCGCTCCGGCCTGCTGCTCCAGGGCGCAGCCATGAGGCGTCCCCGCGTGCCCGACTCGGCGCAGTGAAGTTCTCTCAGGATGGAGCTGCCCGGCACTTCGCTGCAGAAGGTTTGCCGCCTGCTTGTGGTCTTCTGCGCCCTCCACCTCTCGGCCGTGCTCTTCTACTACCTGAAGGGCAACACGCTCGGTCACGAGCGGAGCCCGGAGCCGCCCCCTCGCAGCCAAAGCTTCGGCCGTCGGGAGCCGGAGACGCTCCTCCCGACCAACGTCTCCAAGCCCGCCGCGGATTGCCCCGACCCTTCCCCTTTGCTGAGTAAGTGCGGGCTCTTCCTCGGGCCGTCCCCAGCTTCTCCTCTCTCAGCCCGGCTTTCGCTTCGCCCCGCGGTTTCGCCCTTTCACTTCTCGAAGCCTCCATTAACCCCTTTGCCCCATCGCGCCTCGTTGCTTCATCCTCACTTCTTTTCTTCCTCCACCCTTTCCTGTTCCTGTCTCTTTCGGGCCCTGCCTGCCTGCCGGCCTGCCTGCCTCCCTCCCTCCACTCAAAAAGCCGCTCGCTCTGCCCTTCGGGATCTTCCTTTGCCCGCTAACCCCATTCCGCTGGGAAGCGCCGCGGGAAGTTTTCTCGCCCGGCCCGGAGCGCGTTGCCCTCCCGCCTTCAGCTTAAACTTCGCTTTGCAGATTGGCAGCCTTCGCGGTAAGGAGAAAGGGAGCTGCCCGACTCGACTTGGTCCATTCCCCTTTGCTCCCTCCGACGTCTGTTTTACGTACAGTAGAGCGCCTCTCCCTCAAGTCGAAACGCGGCTTATTTCTGAGTAGCTGATAACTTTTTACTATGCCCGATTGTTCAGGAGGAAATTTGTCTGAGTTCGCTGATAAAGAGAGGATAATGGAATGGGGACATGGATTCTGAGCCAACAATGCATATGTGAATGGTTTGGACAGAACCTGTTTTTTTTTTTTTTTGCTCCAGTCATCCTCTTCCTGCTCAGTTAATTTCTCCTGAGTTAACTTTGTTTATACTAGTAGATTGATCTGATGGAAAAGTTCCAAAATGCTGTCCTGCACTTTTCTGGCAAAGGGGATGTCAGATGATGAATCATGTGTGCCACGTTGCTGAAGGTGGAGGAACTTTCCCCTCCTTCCCCCAGATAAACTTGAATTGTTCTACTAACTACTGGATTGCTGGAAATGAGTTGTGACTGGATCCTGTCTTACCTGAGGGCAGCTTACTTTGGCAAGTATGTCCAAAGTGATCTAAAGTATCAGGTTCTGTCTGATGAGGGCCCTGCCCCTGGTCTATGGAGTGGTTTTGCCTCTGGCCTGGGGAATTTGTAGACCCTGCACACCAACTTCGTGGATACAATGCAGATCTCTGCTCTCCGTGACAATGGATTGGCTCAGTTTTGTTCTTGATAGCTTTATTTTTTTATTATTTCCATTTTATTCAATTGTACGATTACAAGTATTTTTAATTAGCAATCCAAAATTAATTGTAAATCGAAAATTGCTTAGAAATGAATTGGCACCATTATCCCAAGGGATTTTCACTCTATTTAGCTAAAGGTTTATTTCCTCCCAATGGTCTTTAAAAAAAAAAAAAAACGGTTTCAAAGGAAAAATTGGTGCTTTTGAATGGGAACTTTGGGGGAAAAAACCTCCTAACTTTAAACTTTTAAAAGTAAGTTTGTAGCTTTGTAGAGATCTAACAAATGTCACAATATTTGTATGAGCAATAATACTGACCTCATTTTCTATTGATAAAACCATTTCTGTACAATCCCCATTAAACCATACTTTTTTAGATTCCTTTAAAGCCTACATAGATTTGTTCCATGCCATGAAAGCATTTAGCTGTTTCTTTTCATTAAGAGATATTTTTAATCCCATTATGTTCTTAACATTTCTGTATGGTGGCATCTGTGAAGGTAAAGAGGCCCAGTTAAAACATTCTTTGAGAAAGATGGTGTTAAACAACAGTGAGAGACTGTAAAACATATTGCAAATTGCATTGGAGATTACATCAGGTCACAACTGTGTGTCTCTTAACAGTGTTAGTGACTTCCTTTTGAGAAATAAGCTTCAGAGCTGCCATGTGGAGAGAGGGGGCGAAAAGCTTAACTTTTTTTGTAAGGAAAATAATGTGTTTTAATTTTTTCTTACATAAGAAGGCAGATATCTGGGTTTTGTTTGACAGTTTTGTGCATCTTTTCATAATTGATTATCAGAGGGGGAAAAAGAGCAATGAGAAAGTCTTGGACGATACATCTGGAGTGGCACCAGATTGGGAAAAGTTTGAAATCTAGGATAGCTTTGAATTAGAAATCAGTTTTGTATGTTTAAGATGATGAAAGTCACTTCCAGTAAATCATTTTACTAAACAACAGAAAAATAGAGTTGAAAAGGACCATGGAGGTCTTCTAATCCAAACCCCTGCTCAATCAAGAGATCCTATACCATTTCAGACAAATAGCTGTCCAGTTTCTTTTTAAAAGCCTCCAATGATGAAGCATTCACAACTTTGGAAAGCAAACGTTTTTTTTGTCAGGAAATTTCTCCTTAGTTCTAGATTGCTTCTCTCCTTGGTTTAGTTTCCAACCATTGCTTCTTGTCTTGCCTTCTGGTGCTTTACATGCACTAGCTTGACTCCTTTTTCTTTGTGGCAGCCCCTCAAATATTGGAACACTGCTATCATGTCACCCCTAGTCCTTCTTTTCACTAGACTAGAGATACCTAATTCCTGCAACCATTCTTCATATATTTTACCCTCCAACCTCCTAATCATCTTTGTTGCTCTTCTCTGCACTCTTTCCAGAGTCTTAACATCTTTTTTTACACTGTGGTGATCAAAACTGGATATTTTCGCTCTTTGTAAGTTGGGCATCATCAGAGACAAAAAAAGAAACCTTTTAGAAAGAGAACTGTGTCTCATACTAAACTGCTCTGATTTGTTCATTTGATTGCTTTGAAATATCGATAGCTTATCTTACAACAATGAGGCATTCTGAATTGAATGTCATACAGTATTAAATGCCCAGAGCAGTAGAACATCAGTATTTCATTTACAAGCAGCTTATGCTGCATTGCTTTATTCACAAAGCCATGTCCTAGTTTTTCATTCTGGCATTTTTGGTAAATAACTAAAAGCTAACAAGGCAATACAATATTACAGTTTACACTGTATCCTTAACAGAATGTTGCATTTAGAATGTCAATTTATGAAGAACTGTTGCATGAGCTGGGTATGTCTAGTCTATTGAAGAGAAAGATTAGGGATGGTGTGATAGTTTTCCAATATCTAAGAGGCTGTCACCAGGGGCGTAGCCAGAGGGGTAGCCAGAGTGGCCAGTGCCACTTCTAAAAATGTCCTTGCCACCCCTGTTGCCACCCCTCTAAAGACGGCAACAGGGAAACGTTTTTATTTTGAGAATCTGTAAGCCACTTTGTGCAGAAGAAAGATTATTAATAACATAACTGTGGACCCCCTCAATCAATCCTTGCCACCCTCTGGCCACCCCCAGTTTAAAAATCTAGCTCCGCCACTGGCTGTCACAAAGAAGAGACAGTCAACCTATTCTTCAAAGAACCTGAAGGCAGGACAAGAAGCGATGAATGGAAACTTGTCAAAAAGAGATCCAGCCATTAATCAGTGGCATGGCTTGCCTTCAGACATTGTGGGTACTCCACCACCGGAGGTTTTAACAAAAAGTTAGACTGCCATTGGTTTGACATGGTAGGATATCTCCTGCTTGAGCCAGGAGCTAGAGCAGAAGACTTCCAAGATCCCTTCCAACTGTTGTTCTGTAATTCCGTCACTATTTCTCAGAACAGAAAAAGGAAACTTAGACCCACATCTTGACATTCTGTTAGTGTCTGTCTTCTAGAATTTTTGCTGTTCTCCAGATGTTTTGGGTTCTCATTAGCAGTTAATGGGAAGGCATTATAGCAAATGTAATTAAAGGTATAGGAAGGATACCAGGTTGCTTGACTCTGTTCTGTTCCACCCCTTTCCATTTTCTGTCTCTGTACAAGTACAGTCTTACCTCACCATGTGCCCTCTTGATGTACAAATGTCAAGTTTCATAATTCTTAGCAAAGCAAATGCAAGTTTGAAGATTTTTGGTGTTGAAGCCCAGTTATCTGAAGGCCACCAAAGCTACCCAAATATTGGGATTCTGTTGAGCTTGATGATAGCTCTCTCTTAATAGCCCAGTCTTTCAGTTTGATCTTTTTTTAAATCCTGCTTGTTCCCCACTCATCCATCTGTAATCCATTTACTCTACTAACCAAGACCATAATTAGCAGCTTCTTTGCCCCATGTAGAACAAATAATACAATGAATGCCTGAAATCTTTCTTCCCAAAATAGGAATAGAATTATAGAAAATTAGTTATTTTGTAAAAAAAAAAAAAAATCCTCTGACTATTATTTTGTTATACAGCAATGTTTCTCTTTTATCCTTCTGTGTGTATATGAGAGAGAGTGAGTCAGATAGACAGACAGAGACAGACTCTATAAGGAAACATTTAGAACTTGATAATCTGCATGTATGTTAGTTGAAGATGTGGGAATTATAGTTTAAAATATGCTGCTTTGGGAATTTTGGAAGTCAGAATTTAAACTTATCAATGGGATTGGGAAGGCTGCTATAAACTATTTTTAAAGCCGAATAGGATTTGTCTTAATTGGAAGCTCTGATTTTAAAGATTATATATGTCCAAAGTTTCAATATTATGTTTGCTTGAACAACCCCACCCCGCTATTTGTAGTATGTGAGGCAAATATAACATGGTCAAATGATAATGCTTACAATCACAGTCTGAATCTGTTATTCAAATTGTATATTACTTTGGTAATATAAATATAAAATATAAATATAAATATAAAGCTTCTTTCCACAAGCAATACAGACACTTAACCAGGAACTACAAGTATACTCAGGACCACAACAAGAACCATGACTGCATCTAAGTCCCACCTTCCCAACTACCCTTAACTATTTTTCTAATCCCCACTCTCCCTTCCTACCTAACTTACCCACGGTTGCGTAAGCATTTCACTACATATCGTACCATGTATGACTGTGTATGTGACCAATAAATTTGAAATTGAATTGAACTGGTAAGATTGAGCATTTGATGGGTCAAAAATTGATAATTTGATCAATCAAGTATTAAGAATTATTTAGAACAAGAAACTTCATTTTGCATATTGTCTTGATATCCACTCAGAAATTAATCTCAGTTTTCAGGAAAAAGCACAAACATTGGAGTTTTACAGCACAATCACACATCTGTTTACTGAAAGTAAATCCCACTGAGTATAGCGAAGCTTTATTCTGAAATTAGAGAGTACAGAATTGCATTAATCTTTCAGAGGCTTACTTCTGAATAGACGCAGATAGAATTGTGTTGTTACTTATTAGCAGGATTAATGGTTAGCAAACTTGTTTTTGTAGTTTAACACTATATTTGTGAAGCAATTGAATTACCATTTTATTTAAATTAATGCATGGAAAAGATTTAGCAGTCTTAGTTAAAGTTTCTACAAATGTAATTAGTTATTTCTTAAGTGTTTTTCTTCTTTTGCTTTTGTCTAAAGTCTACCTATAGTTTTGCTTTTATCAAAAGAAATTAGAACACAAAGCAAACTGTAGCCAGTTTTAAGTGCCTAGAGACCAAGGGGACAATCAATTTGTTGTCTCCATTCCTTGATCCACCTGCCTTTCTGATATACTTTATTGGTCAGCTGTTGGTCAGACCTGTGGAAATGCTGAATAGTGAAGCTACATAGCTCAGCCTTCAAGATGGAGATCCACCGTACTTCATTGTGTCTGATTTTTCAAAGCGTTGAAACACTGTCACTGAGGTTATCCTTTTTCTAATGCAGTGAACATTTCTGAGTTACTAAACTGTGAGCTATGTAAAGCTTGCTGTTGTTGTTGGCACACCCTGCTATCATTGTATGTAAAACATATCTGGGGAATCTGTTTTGACCTAGAACTGTTAAAAAGACTAAACAAACCCAGTGACATGCACATATAGTATGAAAATTAGACCAGAAACTACTCAAGCCTAGTTTAACACTATAATTAGTCTTGTAATCCCCCTTTGGAGAGCTTGTTCCACTCTGCAGCTAGTTATTCACTAATACTATTGATGCATATTGCTAGAATGTTTAATAACCATTAAAATATCTTGTTTTCCATGCATTTATAGAATCTTATTTAAGACTGCTGCTGACATAAGCACAGTTCATAAAAGTTGGGACAAAAATGTTCATGCATGTGTCAGATGGCAAAGAAACTTGAAAAAACTATGCTTTTAATAACTGAAATTAAAGAAAGATATCTGCAATATATGCATAGCCTTTAATGCAAGTGTCTGATGATGAAAATGAAACTTTAGACTTGCTATTTAGACTCACTGAATAATACAAAGTTCTAGATTTAACAGAATAACATACTTTAACCTGTGTGGCATCTCTCTTGATGCTTCCCAGTCTGTTTATTGTCCATGCCTTCATCTGTGCTGTTTTTGTAAATAAATACTATAGAAACCTCCACAAATTTATTCATACCCAAATTTAGAGGTCACTCAACTCCTTAAAGATTTTGGGTGTCTTACAAATAGATAAGAAAAGCTAGATATGGAGGTAGAAATAAAAAGACATTTAGTTGACTAGTAAAAAACTATGCACTAAGCAATTTGGCAGATACAACAAATAGTACAAATGTAACAAAATGTAACAAAAATCCCATGCCCTAGGGCAGTGGTGGCAAACCTTTTATTTACTGAGTGCCGCAAAGTATGTGCTATGCATGTGCCATCCGCACTCGCATGTGGCTCCTCATGCGCTGTATGTGCAACCACACCATCTGTGCATGCATGCAGCTTTTGCACGCTGCAATGCATGCACGCTGCATGCAGGCACTTACGCAAACATGAGCAATTGCGTGTGCATGTGCAGGAGAGTTCCAAAGACCAGCTGGATTTCCAGCTGCAATCGCACACATGCACAGTGGAGGCCCGAAGACCAGCTGGGTCTCTGCAATCACACATGCGTGCATGCGCAATCACATGTGCATGCTCAGCTGGAGGTAAGTTGGCCAACAGCTTGTGTGTCCAACAAGATGGCTCTGCATGCCACCTGTGGCACAGGTTTGTCATCATGGCCCTAGGGAGATAATTATATTTTTAACAATTTCCTAAGCACCGTGATGAATCTATTCAGGGAGGTTGTTATCGAGGGTCAATGGCTGGAGCAGGATAGGAGCACTTCCTGGATCCTGCAACATTACACTGTCTAATTGATGGGATCCAGAGGGTACCCACCCTGATCATACCAGGTACGCTAAAGCCATTGGAAATTGGCAGTCCTTCATATAGCCATCCCTATGCCATCAAAGGCTTTAGGATGATAGCCAGCATCTTTAAAATTGCACCTGGAAATTTCTGTCATTCTCACTTTTATTTTAAATTTTTCAAAAGCAGTTTGTACATATTTTTGCCTTTCCTTGCAGTGAACATATTTGTTCATATGGCTCTCTTCTTGATTTGGATTTGTGATGTTTTAGCAGCAAATGTTTATTAAGATGGCAACAATTACTTTGTGTGTTGCACAATTATACTATTAGTTTTGGAAGACATATTCTAGGACAAATATGTAATATGCAAAGAGCTCAACTTCTTTTGTTTCTACCAGATAGCCTTGTAAACATAGAATGTTATGGCCCATCATGTAAGATGCCTGCAGGAATAAGTCCCTCAAATGTTTCTTGGTGACATTTGGCAACACTACCAACTTTCACTACAGTATGTTTTTCAAGTTTCCACCATATGTTTTTTTTTTTAAGCTCTTGGCTTCAGATCTTGGAAGGAAACAGAGAATGTTGGTTCGTAATGAAGCCATGAGCATTTAATTCCAAATGGCAGCATATTTTTAAGAAGAAACTATAGAAGCTGCTGAATATGTATCTCTTGAGGGCAACAGAATGGCTGCTAAATAAATTAACATGCCTGCTTTTTTCTGGCTTTATACCTCCCAGCTGATTGTATTTTAACACATCCGAAGTTGATCTTTTGATGTTTATAATACTATTGCAAAAAGAGAGCTATGATAGTGTATCTACATGGCACAACTCTGTGTAGCAAATACTGTGCTCAGCACCATTGTAAGTGACTTAGAATTCTGTGAGTTGAAGTCCACACATCTCAAACTTGCCAATATTCAAAAACAATGCTTTATACAATGCCACTACATATGTAATATTGGAAGAACTAGCAATTTTAATGCAGGAAGGTGAATATGAATTAAACCTGTTACTAAAACCTGGTGGAATGAAACCTGACAGTGAAATAATAAGATTGATAGGTATAACTTATTCAAAAGTAATAGACTTAATGAAAGAACATGAGGAATAGAACTCTGTATGAAATAATTGCATACACCTGTAAAAACTCAGGAATTTGAACATATATCTCCAGATAGAACATCTTAAGAATTTTTTAAAAAGGATTAAAAGAATGAGAATCTAGATCCTCTTGTGGCATTGTGCTGTTGTCTACCAAGCCACATCAAAAATCTGAATAAAGCTTGTTGACCAGATTTCAGGGAGGAGAGACCTAGAAATAATACAAGATTTCAACATCTCAGGCATGTGTTGGATGTGTAACTTAACCAAGACTTCAAGATCCCTTAAATTCTTCCTTACTGCTTCTCTTTCAAGAAGGTTAAAATAGAGGCAATGCGATCAGTTCTCCTAGATCTGATACCAATCAGTAGGATTGAGCTGATTGAAGAGACTAAAGCAGTGGGGGCCTTGGACCCAACTAACTTGTGCTTCAAGATTTTGTAGAAAGGGAAATAGGAGCATAATTATACATGGTATGCTTTTTATTTTTTAGAGCATCAACTTAACCAGTCTTCCTGCATAGTCCCAACATTGCGCCTTAAAAAGGGCTGTTTTGGCAATGTTATTAGTGAGACAAAGCTGAACTAACTCAGACTCCATTTTTGACACAATGATCACTATTTCACCATTATATCCCTGAATAAAGCATTTAATGAAGTCTCCTATGAGATCTTAATAGAGAAGAGGGCAAAATATAGCCTGAATTGTGCTACCATTAGATGGATACAGAACTGGTTATACTGCCATACCCAAAGAGTGCTTATCAGTGCCTCCAAATCAAGCTGGAAGGAAGTGAGAGGTGACATATTACAGGCTCTGTCCTACGCTATGGATTGTCCAAAATATTTATCACTGACTTGGAAAAGGGCTTGGAAAATATTACTGAATTTGCAGACGGCACCAAGATTTAGAAAGGGAACAATTCTGTGTTCAACAGACCACATGTCTATAGTATTGCATTCAGTTTTAGGAAACACTTTGCAAGCTGGAATCTGACCGGAGGAGAGCAGTCAAGTTGATAAAGGATCTGGAAGGAAAAAGAAAACTATGAGAAGTGGTTAGATGTGCCGGCTCTGTTTAACTTGGATAGGAGAAGACTGCAAGGAGATTATAACTATTTTCAAGTAGAAGACAAGGCACACTTGTTCCAAATTGTTCCACAACTAGGAAATGGATGCATATTTCAGTTGGATATCAGGAAAATGTCCTAATAATAAAAACTGCTCTATAAAGGAATAGGAGACTTCCTCAGGAGATTGTGGGCTCTTTGCTGGAGATATTTCTGTAGAAGCTCAGTGGTTATCTGCTGGGATGGCTGCTGTAATAGCAGATTCCTGCAACAGGCAGGAGGGTTGGACTAGTTAAATAAACCCTCAATGCTTGCCTTTTATTTATTTTATTTTATTTTATTTATCATTATTTCCCTTGCCGTGTTTGCCTTTTATTTATGATTGTCTGTAGCTTTTAAAATCTTTTTTTTTTAAATCACATCTGTGCTATGTATACATTTATTCTTCTGTTCCTGCTATTTGAAGAAACGAGTACATGTAAACAAATCACAAAAGTGCTGCACCGACAGAGTAGTTGAAGAAAGAAAGTGTTACTTTGCCCGAGCAGAGTCTTTTTTCAAACTTGGAAACGTGGATTTCAATCTGCTGCTTGGGCAATTCTGGGTGTTGAAATCCCTGCAGCCTGAAGTTGCCAAGTTTGAAAAACACAGCTCCAGCAGCTACTTGTAAGGCGATATCTGTTGTTTATATTAAGTTGCCTTATTGGTAAGAAGGGCAACATATACATTTCGTAAATTATGTTGTACTGTCAAATTAAGACTCTTCTTGGGCAAATGATATAAAAAAGAAACAAGTGGAAAAATGGATCCTAGTCCCATGACCTAAAGCTGGAGAAGTCTTACCTGAGGGCAATTCAGATGCACAAAGGGCTGTGGATCAGCTTCACAAAAAAGTTGTGATATTCGGGGCTCTTTAGCGTTGAAAAAATAGATACGATTAAGGTATACAAAACTCACACGATGTGGATAAAGTTGATAAGGAAAAACTTCCCAAAATACTAGAAACAGAAGTTGGCCATTGAAACCATATGAAATAGGCTTCGTATTTCAGTCTTTCCCCAACATATCCAGAAGATGCCAGGTTGTGAAAGGATGTGCCATGTAAACCTTTCTCTTATTATTGTTATGTTGGGTTTGATATAGTAACAGTTTGTAATTCAAGTTCACTAGAACATTTACAATTGACAGAAACATCTGATATAATTCAAAGCCTTCATTCCTAAATTATTATATGTGATAATTTTGAAAATTGAGGTTCCCGGGACTTTAAACCTGCTTGTCTACCAGGACTGTAACTAGCAATTTATGTGGAAGAATTCAAACAATCATATCTTCACTTAATGAACCATGATGGTGAGTGAGCTTTTGGATTACATTTTGTACCATATTCATTCCTATTTTGTAAGCACACCAGGGATTTTCCATTAAAATATGACTTTCTTGGGAAATGTGGGTCATGGCTTCAGAATTTACTAAGGTGGATTGTCTGTCTGCCTATCATGTTTATATATCACTTAGATGACATCCAGTGATTTATACCATAAAAATAAAAATGTAAGAAATAAAAGCAAAGCATGTTTGGGGAAAAATAAACATAATTTTAATTTTTTAGCTGTTTTAGATAAAAATGTTACTCGTGCCTTTCATCCTTTTGATTTTTTGAATTATAGCCCACCTATATCATTCTTGTCCATTAGCCTCATTGATTGTGACTGATGGGAACTGTAAACTCATCTAAGCAGAACTATAATGGGTGTTTATTCACTTGATTTTCTAGAGAAGTGCATGTGTCATAAGAAAAATAAAAGAACAAAAAAGCTTCGCATGGGTGTCAGCCTTTATCTGACTACATATTGCTTGGGTAGTATTTACATTTCTTCATTTGGAAATGCAAAACAGGAAGAGAGATTATTTTGGTGGAGGAACAAGAGAAGAGGACTATAGGAGAAAATTTTATTTTATTATGAGGAAAATGAGGTTGGGATCTATACTATTACCCTTAATCAAGCAGGCTGAGTAACAAACTGTTTTATGATAAATTGATCAGAAGCAGTGGTCAAAATTAAAAAAAAGTGACTAACACTACCAGAAATATTGAACAACTATCTTGAATTATTCAAAGCAATTTTTCATTTCCTGTTTTCTCTGAAGATAACAGGTGTGCATTATTTGGCAGAAAATCACTCTTTACAATTATTCCAGGTTTTTCTTTTCTTTTCTTTTTCTTTTTGGTAAGTTCTTTTGGAATAAACACATTTGAGTAACATAACCTTTTAATGGGGAATCAGTAGTCTGTTCTGGAAAATGATTTGCTTAATGACACTGGTGTGATCATTTTTAATAGCAAAATTCAAGCCTGTTGGGTGAACTTCAGGGGAAAAAACTTAGCTGTTTTCTAGCCAAGTACAGGCATACAACTTCAAATAATATTTTACTTGGTAAGAGGTATATAAAAGTGATTCAGACATTTTTACTTCAGATTTGTTGGAGTCTTGCATCTATTCTTTTCACATTTAAAAATTCTGATAGCTTTGCCATGAGCAGTTCGGATATGGTAGACTAGCAAGTTTAATTAAAAATTGACAGTTATTCATTTCCTGCAGCAAATTGAGTAGTAACTACGAATAAGGGAAGAATAATCACATGTGGAAGTTCCTTCCTAGTTATTTTGTTCCGTGTTGATTGCTAGAACTCAATGATATAAATCTTGTAGTGCACATTTTAATTCCTCGGCCTTTGATTAGAGTGACTAATAAAGCAGCAAGTATATTAAAGTAGAATTGATTAAAGTAGATTTGATTAAAGTAAATTTTATTCTTGGCTCAAAGTCATTTTTAATTATAAAAAACAGTGACCACATAATTGGTGACCAGGAAGTGGTACATGACCAGTTTCATTCTTTTTGGGAATCATTAGACATATAAACCAATTATTACTCTGTGATGTTCAAATCTACTGGGAATTCATGGGCCACTCCACAGGTGCTTTTTCAAGAGGCAACTGAACTTTCTTGTTTTTCTTTGAAGATGTTTTGCTTCTTATCCAAGAAGCTTCTTCAGCTCTGACTGGATAGTGGGAATGGAAGGATTTATATTCCTTGCAGACAGCTGGTCATTTGCATTGGAGATTTATTTTTATCCTTAGGGTCACCTGACTAGTGCAAATGGGTGTGGAGACTTCTTGAAACTGCTGAAAGGATTGTGTTATGGACTGAAGACAGATGTTATCTCTCCTCCTCTGTTGAGAGAGGGCTGTTCAATTTTGACATACATGGTGTCTTTGAACCTCTTTCAAACCAGTTGTCCTCTCTGTCCAAAATGTGGACTTTGCTGTCTTCAAAAGAGAGTGGCCTTTGTCTTTTAAATACAGATGGACTGTTGAATCTTGTCCTAATGGGTTTGTTCTCCAATGTTGAGCCATGCGTTTACGAAATGGCTGTTTTCTTTCCCCAACATACAGATCTACACAAATTCATGAGCCATTGCATAGATGACCGCACATAATATATTAGCTTTTGAAGCTATCCAATATTTCAGGGAAAAGTATATAAAATCTATCAGAACAGCATACACACCATTTGCCATGTATGACCTTTATCTGAAGTCCAAGAGTGGGGTGGAGTATCAAATAAAACCTTATGTATAGGAGCATGACATAATGTAATAATTATACTGGTAGTCCTTGACTTACAATGATTCATCTAATGGTTAATCAGAGTTATGACAATCTGGAAAAAAGTGACATAACCTATCCTTGAAGTTACGACTTTGCAATCACATGACTTTAATTCAGGAGCTTGGCAACCAGCTTGTATTACGATGGGGGCAGTGTCTTGCAATCATGTGATTGTGATTTGCAGCCTTCCCAGCTGTCTTTCAATGAGCAGTGTCAACTGGGGAACTCATATTTGCTTAATGAGCAGGGTAAAAATAGCTGTAAAACTGGATTTAGTCATGTGATAACTTGCTTAATGACTGCATTGCTTAATAACAAAAATTCTGGTCCCAATTGTGATAGTAAGTCGAGGGCTACCTGTATATCTGTCTCTGAAAGGCTAAGGAAAGATGGACTGTAATATACCATAGGATAGATGCATCATTGATAGAAACTTTCCAGTTTTCTCTTCTAGTTTGATGGGGAAACTAAGATTTCAGCGCTAAAGTTCTGAAAAGTTGGTTAAATAGCAATCTACCTACTTGAGGGTAAGCATCATTCAAATTCTCTGGTTTTAATTCTTAAGAGGTATGTACAGATCATCCTCAACTTAATCACAATTGAGCCCAAAATTTCCATTGCTAAGCAGTTGTTAAGTGAATTTTGCCCTGTTTTACAACCTTTCTCGCCACAGTTGTTAGGTGAAGCACTGTAGCTGTTAAGTTAGTAACACGGTTGTTAAGTTAAAATTCTATAATTAATTTTAACGGGATTTTTAAATTGTAAATTTTTAGATTTCAGCTTATTTAATAGTTTTATATTGGGTTTTAAATTTATTCTCTTGTATTTTTTATCTGCTGTAAACCACCCCGAGTCCCCAGGGAGAGGGGGCGGTTTATAAATTTAATAAATAAATAAATAAGAGCCCTGGATTGGTTCTCAAAAGACTATTCAAAAAGTTATTTTTCTAATAATGGTAAGAAACCGACCTGTGTTGTAGTTTATTAGTTCTTACATTTGCCATTTTTGTAACCTAAATAAATCTTGAAGAATGGCACTCTGATCCTTTTGTACTTTTGTAGAATACATTTATATTCCCCATAACCTTTACTTTGAAGTTTAATGACTCAACATCTTTTTTTTCTTCATCTTGATATCCTTTGCACTTGTTCTAATTTGAATTTAACATTAATCACCAAAACCAGGATTCTTGGCTTAATTCCAAAATCTTTCTTCTGGATATCCCATTAAGTTTAGATCCTGTCAGCAGCAGTAGCAGCACCATTTGCTACACAAGCAACAGTCATTATATGCTCATGTTGAAAATGGCCTTAGAAGATTGGAAGAATTCCTGATAACATTCTAGCATCTCTTGGATGCCACGGGGTGAGTCTACAGTCATCCTAATCTGGGTTTGTATCTTGACATTCCAGCAAATGATGCCAACTATATTTCATTATCCTCTTCCAGAGCACTAGATTCTAGTTAAAAATAATGGAGAAAGAATTGATTAAAATCTGACATGATTTAAGCTTGGAAAATCAATGTTATTTTATTTTTCATTTTCTCCCTCCCTCCCTTCCTCCCTTCCCTCCTTCCTGTAATTCACATTTTTAGCATTGCAAAGCCTAGTAGAAGGTGTATGTGCCTGTATTCTCTATTAGTAAATTTCTGGCACCTCTGTTTTGCAGTTTTAGATTGCCTGCCTTAAAACAATTATTTCCAAAATAAGTCACAAAAATCTTAGAGACAAGGCATCGTGTACTGAAAAATAACAATGAAGTAACCAGAACTAATGAAAGGTGGCACATTGATGGAGAAGACATTAAAAAATGCTAAGTTCCCTTTTTTTTCTGAATTAGTTGTATAAACATCATGATCTGCTACATTAGCTACTGGCTCATTGCTGAACAGAATAAGTCCACAAACAGCAATAATTTCCAAGCTAGCAACTTGTTTAAAAATTCATTTGAAAGAATCAAACTTTGTAACAGTTTTAATAATAAGTCTTGATTAAGTTGCAAAGTGATAAGTCTACATTCCAAATTGAGAGGAAAGTGAACTCTTTATGTGAAGAAAATGCTGATTTCAGCAATAAACAAGTTTGAGGTTACAGTTGGGAATATCATTCTTTTTACCCCTAGAGCCATATAGAATATTTCCACGCTAGTGATTTAAACTGTCACCCAGAGATTGCTGAGGCAAATATCAAGCCTATTTTTATTAGTGACACATAATGTTATAAATTGCTATTGTGGATATACTCAAATGTCGCAAATCACAATGTTATTTTGCCACTTGTGGAAACAAATATGCGCTAAAGGAAAACAATTGCCTTTGGTAGCAGATTCTGGGGATACACCATCTATTTATTTACATTTTGACCTATACTTAATGAGACAGGATGATAAGCAGCAACACAGATGTTGGATCAAAACTATAATAATCCAGAGAGGTAATTAAAAAAAAGTCAGTATGATAATGTTACAAATATGTTATAACAACTTTCTGAATTTAGCTAGGTAACTCCAGGAAGATTTCAGTCTCTTGTTTAAAATTTAGATTTGTAGCAATATTTCCTCAATCAGATTTATAAAACAGACATAGCTATGAGCTTCTAAAACAGGTGTGTCAAACTCAATTTCATTGAGGGCCACATCAGGGTTGTGTTGGACTTTGTGGGGGAAGAGGTGGGTGTGGCCAGCTCAACATCACTTGTGTCGTGGGAGCATCTGGGAACCCGAGGGCTCTGCCAGTGAAAACAGGCTCCCGATCTTCATTATTGTCTGCAACACCCTCCTGCAACCCTCTGCCAGCAAAAATGGAGCTCGGGAGGGCCTCCACCAATCCTTCGCTGTTTCCAGGGTAGCCCCATGGGGCAGATCTAAGCACCCTATGGGCCAGATCTGGGCCCTGGGCCTTGAGTTTGACACCCTGTTCTAGAAGCTCTGGAAAAATATGAAGATCAAGAAGTCATTTAGCTGGCAGCTATAAAGGTAAAAGTAAAAGATTCTCCATCCAGTCATGTCTGACTCTAAGGGCAATGCTCATCTCCATTTCTTAGCCAAGGAAACCAGCAGTGTCTGAAGTCACTTCCATGGACATGGGGCCAGCATGACTGTATGCTGAAGCACATGGAACACTATTACCTTCTCACCAAAGTGGCATATATTTATCTATTCACATTTGCATGCTTTTAAAATATATATATATATATATTTGGTTGGCGGGTTGATTTTTTATTTATTTTCTTGATTTTTAGTTATTTATTGATTTGTG
>JAEANM010004782.1:0-20366 GCA_017656035.1 Myanophis thanlyinensis
TACCCTTAACTATTTTTCTAACCCCCACCCTCCCTTCCTACCTAACTTACCCGCGGTTGCGTAAGCATTTCACTGCACATCGTACCATGTATGACTGTATGTGACCAATAAATTTGAAATTGAATTGAATTGGTTGAAGTACAAACCAGGATAATCATCATATTAAAGGGTTTTCCATGAAGTCTAATTGATATTATTCATTGCATTGTACCCAGGTATTGTCCTTGTTGCATTCTTCTTCTTGACCACGAAAGCAATGCTATTTCTTCTTGTTTTTTGTGTTCTAGGTAGTAGACAAAATGATGTTCTGATTGAAACTATCCAATGTCCAATTTCTTTATTTCACTAATGCCTAAGATTTAACCTGTTATCTATTTATTTCATCTTTTACTATGCTGCATTTTTCCTTGTTTCAACCTTATGTTCCATGTTCCCCCATAAATTCTATTTTTAGCTTCTTATTTTCTTTTTAGCATGGCAACATCAGCAACTAGAAATCCTGAAGGCTTTAATCAAAACACATCATAAATTCCATTATTACTCTGAAAGATCTTCAGCTATTCCTCATTAGCATGTTGAGTGCCATCTGACCTGATTGACCTATCATTCAGCATTGTATCATCAATCATTTTATATTGTCCACCTGTGTAGTTTTCTTACTAAAATACCTGTCTTTTCCTGCACAGTATAAAACCATACCTTTGCCTACATGATCATGTTCCTCCGATGCCTTTCTATATCATTGGCATTCATCATTCATCCTTCCCAAGAATGCACAACACACACACACGCACACACACAACCTGCCATGAAGAGGTAGCATAGCTGACTTCTTCAAATAGCATTATTTTTCAGAATCACACAAAATGGTTTATTCCATTTTGTATAAGGCTAGACTTACCACCTTAAGACTGACATGCATATAAGCTACGATTCTTTAATAATTCATCACCTAAATTATGACCACTGTCTATTAATGTAGAATATTTTTCCATTCCAACAGAAAAAAAACCTTATACACATATTCATGCCAGGCTTCATTACAATGTGCCAATTACCTTCTAGCATTCATATCTCTGTCCCTTCAGAGAGTCGCACTGAACATCTACAGTGCGACATGGATAATATTCTAAAACATCATTATAAAAGATGTTCCTCACACTGAAGAGGTTCACAGATATGCACCAACGTTTTTCTTTATTTCTTTAGGTCTCTGATTTTCTAACTCCGTATTTTCCATTTTTCATGTTAGCTGGCCATCTAGTTACTTTATATTTTTCCCAGTCCATGTTCAGGTCTAAAGTCTAGAGTCAGACTTCAAAGGAGAAAGGGACAGAATTGATGAACTGGCTTGTTCTAAAAAAATGTCTATAGAAGCCAATGAACAAATAAAAGAAGGAAATATATCTAATTAACAAAGTATGAATAAAGAGTGTGAGAACCTTCAGTCAGAACCGCAATGCACGTCAAAGCTTGGGTAAGTGCTGCATACCAACCGGCTTTAAGGGGGACACTGCTTTTTTCCAAAGTAAGATAAGTGGTTAGGAAGAAGAAGGAATCTGGGGTTACTCTTCCTGTATATTATTTTCTTTTAATATAGTCCTCATCTAAGAATTTTTATTTCTGTTTTTGTCTCATTCATAAAACATTCTATTTTTCAACTGTTCTGGGTGTTCTTTGCTTCTTAATAGTGTCCTTAATCTACTGTTGCAAAATACATTACATAAACCTAAATAGTTTGTCTGAAATAGGTCAAGTAAAAACATGTATAGGAATATATTTCTTTGTTAGAGCTGTATCCTAGTGTCATTCAGGAACTCAAGATGCAAAGATAACACTCCTCTAATTTTTTTATCATCATTCATGAGATATGCTGAGCTGAGAGAAATATTTGGTCCAAAGTCCAGTGAGTTTCTAGGCTCAGGTTGACTTGAACTTAGATGAAAGAACCCCAACTGATTTAAACAAACAAAAGACTCAAAAATAGTTTTCAAACTATTTCTTCAAGTCTATAAATGCAAAAATTCTATTAAAGTAAGGAACAATAAACTCTTGTGGTCATTTTTAGTATTTATTCTTTGAGTAATAATCCCAAATGCACCTGCAGCAAAAGAACCACTCAAGGAAAGAATTATGACTGATAGAAAGCATCGAACAGTTATATAACTTAATTAAACCTACATAAACATTAAAACTGATGAACAAGCAGTCTGGCAAAGTTTCATAATTAATCAAGTCTTGGGTGAGGGAATTAGATTCATGTCTAATGAATGTCATCTAAAGCAATCAAGACACATGTATTTTGCTTGTACAGTCATGTATATCATCCAGGTGCCATTAGGATACTTCAGGTTGGATTCTAAAAGGTGCCTTCTCAGGTGCCTCCAGCAGCTTATGGTCAGAAAAGATGCAGCTGCTTTAAAGAGTGTAGTTTCCATCCCACTCACACACAAACGGAAAGCGTATTTTTACAATAGGTGCTTTCACTTTTATGAAACACAATATAACTGTAGTCACTATTATTCTTCAGCCCAAATTTTCCTTCCCTAACAACCAGTATGTATGTTAGTCACTGGCAATTCCTCAAAAAGCCTCCAATTACTTTCTTCATATCAATTTAGCTCTATTATTTATTTTTCAGAGACTTCTGATCATTATTCCAAGACCTTAAAACATACAGATCTATATGAAATGCTCATCTTTCCTTCAAAGTTAGTCTTAGTATCCATTTTGCTCTTTCACAGTATATTTGAGATTACTTTTTTGGTTGATTATTTCCTAGTGGAATTGTCAGATTTCTGTGTAATCCATGAACCATTATGGAGAGAGATTATAAAGAACTTTTATCACATTATTGTGCTAGCTAGACAAAAGTCGGATTGCATCTATACAAAAATTGGATTTCAATTACACATTTTCTTCAATGCAACAAATAAAAAGAGAATTAAAAAGAATGCATACATTATTCTTTTCTCCCAATGTTTTTGATGGTGAATTTTTGTTTTGGGGTTGTGGGTTTTTTTTTGTTGTTTGTTTTTTGCAAATAAGCAGCTGTAGCAAAAATAAGCAGCTGGGATAAAAAAAAACAGCTACTTAAATTCTTTTTGAATAGGTCAATCAAGATGTGTTCCCCAAAACGCTAGTCCTAGTAGTGGGGGAAGGGTGCTCTATAGAATGCAAAACTTGGTGCTCATAGGTTGTTAGTGGCCTTTTGCACCCAAGCTCGACTGTACTAGTTGTTGGTTATCAATTCAGGAAGAAACAGAAGGCTTCAGGTTGCTCTGGCACTCATTTCATTCATGGGATGATATAATGACACACATGAGGTTACTTCCTCCTTTATATCCTTCTGCTTGCCCAAGCTGGCAACTAATAGGATCCTTTCTTTTCAGTATTTCCTCATAGAACCACATAGACCAATGGTTCTCAACCTTTTCTTCACCCTCTTTAAATACCGTTTGTGGACCATGGCCCCAGACCCCACGTCTTAACTCAAGATTTCAATCATAACATTTCTTCAAGCTTTTGCAAATCCCCTATGACAAAATCATGCCCATCCCAGGGGTCTACGGACCACAGGTTGAGAACCACTGAAATAGACAATAGGCCCATACAAGGTTTCAGTTATTTGCAGCCTGAAGCTGACATACACTCCAGATGGTTTTTCTGATTCTTTGCAGGCAGGCAAAGAGAAAAAAGAAGTTAATCAAAGGAGGATTTTGATGGCAGCAGACCTAGATATGCATAAATCTTTTCAAAAGTGACAGCTCAACTATATTTTTTCAAATGTCAAACAGATGAAGCAATAGACAAGTAAGTCCAGGATGGAATCTTTAGGCAAAGGAGATGGATTAAAAAGAACTTCAAAGCAAACTAAGTCTATATTGTATATACTGTGAAGGGGGTATGAATGGGAGAATAAGAGTTGGAAAAAAGAAAAAGTACACAGCAGGTCAAGTCATACAGTAAAGAAGGAATGTACCGGTTAATAGGTGAGAGGGCATAATAATTAATGTCTGAAAAACAAGAAAACTGATGACTACTAGGCATTACATTCTTATAGTGATATTATAGATTATACCTGCCCCACAGGAATGGAAGCAGAGGTTTACTTCAAGTCAAATAAACTGTCAAAGAAGAAAAGAAAACATTAGCTAATTATGTAAAAGACAGCCAAGCATTGATGCAAATTAAAACTTGGAACTTAACGTACAGGGAGTTTCTACAAAAGATCAAGGTAAAAGTGGATAAAGAAAAAAAAACTGACAATAGCTTACAACTGGGACATTAAACAAAGAAAGCAAATAATTTGGCTGTTTAAGAGGAAGCTATTCAAACTAATTCAACCAAAGTCAGAACTAAAAAAAACTTCAAATGATTAAAAATGAAAACTATACAAAGAGGCAGAAGAAACGGTAGATCATACACTCAACTCATGCAAGTAGATTTAACCAATAGCTATCAACAATAACATAGAAGTCATCATTCACTGGGACATTTGTAAAAATTATAATGTGACAGTAATGAGAAACTGGTGGGAATATATAGTTGAAAAAGTAGCTGCAAATGAGCAGATTCAAATATTGCTGGATATCTTGATACAAATTGATAAATGTCTTGGCACATAAACGTCAGATTAAATTGATGAAAAGAAGAAAGTGTGAATATTTGATGTGGCAATATTAGCAGATAGCAGAATAAGTCAAAGAATTGGATAAGCACAGAGTTACCCTGTTGTGAGATGGGCAGCAAATAAATAAATAAATAAACCAAACAAACAAACAAACAAATAAAAGAAGTATCAAGATCTGAAAATAAAAAGTGAAAGATTATTACATAAACCAGCTGACTGATCCCAGTATACTTATTAGCACACTGGGTACCATACCAAAAAGCCTTTGGCAACACTTATAACATCTACACATAGACAAAATTTCTTCTGTTAATTACAGAAGGCCACACTGCTTGAATTTGCACATATAGCACGCTGATACATTGTAATGTCCTAGGTCAGTGATGGCGAACCTTTTACTTACCAGGTGCTGAAGAGGCCCATGCTTCACGGGCATGCATGGCTCCCACATGTGCGCTGTTCATGCATGCCATTTGCACATATGTGTCCTGCACGCACATGCACACTATCTACACATTGCATGGCTTTTGTGAAAACGCACACACATGCGTAGCAGAACTCTGAAGACCAGCTGGACTCCAAAGCTTGCTTGCATGCACATGTGCAATCATGTGCATGCACAGCAGAGGCCTGAACACTAGCTGGGTCTCAGCAATAACACACGTGTATATGCACAATCATGTGTGCATGCACAGCTGGAGGTAAGTTAGCCGACAGCTCGTGTGGCAGGCGAAATGGGTCTGCGTGCCACTGTGGCACACGTGCCATAGGTTCACCATCACAGTCCTAGGTTCTTGGGAAGAACACAATGCAAATGGAGGCTAACACCAGCTGAAGAACTGACAGCTATGACTTCACAGTGTTTTCTATATAATAATACTTACCAAGGAACATAGGTGGTCATGAAATGTTATAAGTACATCAGATAGCTGGAGAAGAAACAAAGGCATTGGAAGAATATCTGAAGGACAGTGAAAAGGGTGCAATGAAATTAGTACACCATGAACATTTGCTGAATATGGATGAGACCAAACTAGCCTATAAGAAATACCAAATGAAGAACAGAAATGAGACACAGCAAGGCAAAGTATTACCTGACCAATATTTCCACACACACAAAAAAGCAGGCAAAGCAGAAGACCAGAAGACCTGGCAATGGCTAAGAGCAGGAAAGTTGAAGAAAAAGACAGACAATTCTGGCTGCACAAGACCAAGTCTTAAGAACAAATGCATACAAAGCCTGAATTGAGATAACAGTAACAACAAATGCTGCCTTTGCAAAGTAACTGAAGCAGCAGCATCTACTTAGTTGCTGCAAAGAACTCAGACAGAGTGACTACAAGCAACAGCATGACAAAGTAGCAACAATGGGACATTGGAAGAACTGCAAGAAATACCTCTTACCTGCAAGGAAGAACTGGTGAGACCACAAAATAGACAAAGTAACAGACAATGACGGAGCTAAAGTGTTAATATTCAAACAGGCAAGTGCCTGCTACATAACATCCTAGACTTAACAACAGTCAACAAGAAAGACAAAAAAGTCTGAATAGTGGGATGTGATAGTACCTGGAGATAGCAGAAGAGAAGAGAAAGAACTGGAGAAAAATCTCAAACCAAGCCAATCCTTTTATTGTTAATGCACAACATGTGTGCAGCGAAATTGAAATGTATAGATCTGCAAACAGAAATGGAAAAACTGCAGGGAAAGAAACCAAAGATAGTACCAATAGTGTTAAGTACTTTGGGCGTAATCCCAAAACATCTGGAACACCACTGGCATTGACAAAAAATCACCACCAGACAGCTCTACTGGGAGCAGCATATCCTGTGAAGATACCTTTCACACCATCAAAAAAACATCAGTCTATGCCTATAACTTGGGAAGGGCTTGACAGATGGATAAAAATGCCAAATCCATTCTAACTATCTGGCTACGAAATAAGCTATAATAATACTTCCTTAAATTTGTATTCTGCCTCTCAGTGGCTGAGGACGGCTCACAAAATATTATTATAAAAATCAATAAGCCGTAAAAAATAAATACAAAGCTAGAAAATCAGACCTACCACTGCTGCTTCAGGCAGTCCTAAAATGCCGGAGCAGATTGTTAGTGATGTGATTTATAATTGTCAATTGTACAGAACTGCACTTCGGAGATTTTCTGCCTAAACTGTCCAACTAATTTGACCAGTCTGAGCCTGTGCAGAGGGAAAAAGGCACCGGCCACTCCAGAAACTGGAGTCCTAAAGCAGGTGCAAAAAGAAAAGTGGACAGGATATACAAAAGACATTTAAATAAAGAATAATACAGAAAGTTCAAGGAAGACTTGTGCGTCTCTCGGCCAAAGGAAGCTTGCAGTGCTATTGCTGGATTCCTTGTGGGAGAAGCTTCTTTGTCTGGAGACACCAAGAGAGAGAAAGAACCTCAGAAGCTGTGCCGCCTTCCACAGGAACTCCGTATGACACGAAAAACCGCTACTAGTATTACTACCTCCCTTCTGTACTGCTTTTTAACAGGGCAGGACTATGAGACCGTGTCGGGGAAATGATTCGAGTGGAAAGGAAAGGAAAAGAAGCAGCACACAGAAAAAGAATGTGTGTCAGAGGAGGAGAAGGAAAAAAAAAAAAAGGAGGCGTGTGCGCGCATATGCCTCGGCTATTCTTTAGGTAAACCACGCTGGCCCGCAATCGGCACGGAAGAGAAGAACGACCAGCACAGCAAAGTGGAGAGGCTCGGTTGCAGGGGCAATGGGTGCCCCTCTGGAAGCCCAGGTGAGAGTCCGGCCGACAGGGAGAAAAATAATGTTATTGACCCGATCGCTAATAGCCGACAACGACTTGAATCCTTCAGTAATAGGTAAACACTCCCGCGCCGCTGGCTTCCAGCACCAAATTTAAAGCAAACTCGAAGTAACTTGCCTATGACCCGGCGCGCACTTGCCCCGGCCAGCCGCTCGCGCCAACAAGAGACCCGAGCGCTGCCGCCTCGGTCCAAGCCCAGGAAGCTGGCGGGGCTCTTACCTCGAAGAGGGGCCCGATCTTATTCCTTTCCAGGTAGGCTTGAATTCTGTTTTGCTGACGAGACGCCATCAGCTTGCCGAGGAACGAAGACGGGCGTCCGCGCGCTTGGCTTCTCCGGCGACTCCTGCCGTCCTTTTCCCAGCCCTCCACAGGGCAGGGCGGTGGACCTGTAGTAGGAAAAAGCCCGAGGTCCGACGAGGAGCGGCGCCCGTCCTGAACCACCTGGGCGCCTGTTAGAGCCGAGCTGGAGCCAGGGGGCGAGAAAACCCTGCCATCTCTCCCCTCCTCCGTGACGGTTGGAGTCGGGGAAGGCGCGGGCTGGTGCGCAGCGAGGAAGACGCGGCGGGAAGAGCCGTGCGTCGCCTATGCAGGCGGCCGGTTCCTTGGTTACAGGGCGCGCAGCCCCGGCTCCGCTGGAAGCCACCTAGCCAAGCTGCCGCCCTAGCGACAGCGCCTCTCGCAAAGCCAATAGCAACGGCGCTGCTCTTCCCGAGCGGGGCCAGGCGGGGGAGCCGCTTCCCTCTCGGACTGCGACGACGCCCCGCGGTTCTCCTCTCGGGTCAAGGGAGCGGGCTGGAGGCGCCGCAGTGGCCGAAGTCGTCGCCGGCTGAGCTGAAATGCGCGCTGAAGCGGCGGGTGCGCTAACCGTCTTGGCGGAGGCTGGAAACAGCGCCCGTTCCCGCCCAGCTTCAGCGACTACAACGGCCCCCCTCACGTGGTTTGTAATTCTTTCCGCGATTTCTTTCAGCTGTCGCCCCGCTGCTGATCTGTGCTTGGAGGCAACCGTGACGGAGGAGGGAGAGAGTCGGCGTTTCGAATACCAAGGAGGGCGTTGTTAAGGGAAGGATGGGGTCCTTTAAGCGCCTTTGGAGTTACGTTTCTTGTTCCTTGGGTGCTACTATCGGTGGTAAATATGGACCTCTCGTCCAAGTGGCAGCTCAGAACTGTCCCGTAACTTAACTACAGTATAGTGAAAGCTTTGATTATTTCAGATTAAGCCTCTAGGTTTCTTTAGGAGTAAGGGTTGCATGGCTTTTTTGTTTCCTAGACAAGGATGAGCTTTATTTATTTGAAAATGTATAGGATTCCCCAGACTTCAAGGAAATTAGTACACAAATAATACAGAGGTTGAATAAGGACAAAACAAGCAAATTACCAAAGGAAATAAAAAATCGTATACAAATTCCTTATGTCCTATACAGTATATCAATGCTGATGCAAGATAAATAATGTAAAGCCAAGAGATGGATTGTTGGATCTTGGGTCTTGGACAAACTCTGCAGCCATGATTTGTACAACCATTAAATAAATGCATTGTGTGAACCAGAATAATGAACCAGATTTTTTTTTTTAAAAAAAAAACTGTTGGACAAGCTGTAATGCCCTGATTTGAATATGATACTTAAGTTACAATGATGGATTCTCCAAAGCTAAAATAATAGAATTGCATTTTGCTTCAGTATTGTGAGGAGTATCATTGGCTAGGTTTACATGTTGAGGTAAGCCATAACATGGTTCATTCAGTTTAGGTTTAGTATGTTTTGGGAATCTAGCCATTGAAATACAAAAGCACATTTTATGGCTTAGTGTTTCTTCAACAAAATATAGTTAAAAGAAATCACAAACTTAGCACAATGTGAGATCAATTACTTGTACTTTATCCTGTGGTGGTGAAAATGTTTACTTTTAGTCTGTAGGGAAAATAATGGATCTGTTCTGCTGTAGGTGTTTGGAAGCTATTATTTATACATCTATTTACTGGGACATACAAGCTGTGTGATTCCTATATTTTCTTCTTCATGAATTCCAACTCTGTGGGGGAAATGGGTATTGGGATATAATTATCTTTTCTTTTTAGCATTTTTTCCCCAAAATGTTTCGTATCCTAGTGTAGAGTGACAATACCCAAAAGTGTTATCATTTGTTATCAATCATATAGGTTGTTTTTGTCATTTAGGTGAAAGCCAACACTTCGGGATTGATACATATACATATTGATACATATACATATAATGTTGAGATTGTGGGTTTATGGGGCTCTTTGGATAAATGTTCCTTTATTTACAGTACAGCTGCCCTGAGGGATATATAGGCAGTTAGAAAATACTAGTTATGCACAGCATTGATTCCTCAGAACATTGATACAGATGCAACCTTTGGAAGGCTTAGCAAAACTACTTTGATTGATTTTTACGTGCAGCCACAGCTTCTGGCGAGAATGCCAGTAAACTGAAATGACTGTATGGATTCAGTGCAAAAACAATCAAGAATGGCCTTTGAAGCAACCTTACCAAACTTTTGGAGGGCTCAGTAGCCTCAGTGTTTCAAGGACTTTTAATACCAATTCATTTTGCAAAATGTCCCTTCTAGGTATAAAGTACTCTAGTTGTGCACAGCTGGGCACTGATTTGCCAGAATAGTTCTACTCTTGCATTTCTCCATGGATATTCAAAAATGATAGTTACTGTCTTTTCTACAGTGAAGTTGTAATATATTTTACAGAAAATTAACTCAAAGGTTTGAGCTTGGCCGCTTCATTTTTTATTAGATGTTTATCCCATGAGTGCCACTATGGCTCAGTAGTTTAAAAACACTGAGTTTGAGACCCGAGTGTTGCGCAATGGAGTGAGCTCCCATTCCTGCCCACTGGCCTCAGCTCCTGCCCACTTAGCAGCATGTAAATGTGAGTAAATTAATAGATACAACTTTGGAGGAAAGGTAACAGCATTCTGTGTGCCTTTCATGTATATAGACATACTGGCCAGATGACCACAGAAAATGTCTTCAATGCTGGCTCCCTTGGCCAAGAAATGGAGATAAGAACCATGCCCTAGTCAGACACGACTAGACAGGGAAAAAATATTTACCTTTCTCCTACAATGAGCTAGGTCTTTGGGAGGAAATCAAATATAAGTGTGTGTGCGATGTGGTTGGTTAGAAAAGATATGGCTGCAGCATGTATGTGTTATATTGCCAAATGGACACACAGTTGCCACCAGCGAATACCAATGAAGTCAAAATTTAAGGATATTAAAGTGTCATTAATTAGATCTCCCAAATGTAGAGTTTGCCTGTTTAAGAACTTTGTATATAACATGCATGTCTGTGCAAAGAAGGTGATTATATATACTTGGAAGAATACACACATGGCTGACTGAAGTGGCTTGGATTGAAAGTTATCAACTCTCAGCCTCTGGAACGGCTGAGTTGACAGATATTAGCTGACAGATAATAGATAACATAATTCCATGTGACCTAGGGTTAACTTGTCAATTAAAAATTGACAATACTATAATAGTTTTATTATTGTAAAAATGAGATATGTTGTGGCATTTTATTTATGATAAACAGACCCCTCTAAATTATTTACAACACTGTTTCAAAGTTATGATACTGCAGTCTTTGCCTATAAAACTGACCACGGGGTTGCTGCAGTATCCCAATGCCTTTTTTCTTCCATCAGGACCCTGCTTGGGCCCGGGCTGTATAGTTTTAAACTGCAAAGCATTTGGATTTGTGTCAGTCAGCAAGATTCACTAATACCAAAACAGTGGTTGTATTTCAGTCATAATAAAAAAAAATACAGGTCTAACTAGATCAGTTGTGACTGTATTTCATTTACAATTTCACCTGTGTAAATTGGTTACTACATAATTATCTATGTTTTAATGTAATATGTTGTAAGAACAGTGCTCTCTTTAATAAGAAATCAGTGAATGGAGATAAATGCAACAAATATTTTTATTTGAATGCACTACAGTGATCACTGGGCTTTTTGCCAACGGACTTTAAGAGAGCAAGACCAAAATGAAACAACTCTACAAATGATATATGTTTGGCTTGTAATACCACAGAAAATAAAAGGAATTTTTCAAGTACAATTACACCAGAATGCTTTTGATAGATGAAATATTGAAATGACCTCCATGTTATTTTTAACATTAATAACAAATTCCTTTTAAATACCAACATGTACAATAAACAACATTTTTTATTGTATCCACCTCGTTTCACACCATACCCATTCATACTTAGAAAAAAGAGCCATCTGGTCTCAGTTATCAATCTCCATTCTTGTTCGTTACCTATTTGTCAAGGAGACCCCAGGTAGATGAAGAGCATCTGCTATAATTCAAACCCAACTCTCTGATGAAAAAAAGTCCACATTCCTAAGCCACAGTCCACCAGGAAAAGATGGACAGTCCATAGTAATGGGTCAGCAGCTCCAAATATCTATAGTTGTTCTTTCCAAACTAGGTGCTGTCTGTCAGAGACAAGATGGTTACTGGCTAATGCAAGATTTACATGACCTAAGCCAGTGCAGCAATATCACTGCTGGACTATTTGTGCTCCCACTGCTGCCAGAATGTTATCATCTGCAAAAGAGAACTGCTGTTATATGATATTCTGTTGCCAAAGGTGCTCTTGCGTGGCCACCTCCATTAACAAAAACATTCTTCTAGCATTGCCAACTCCATTTTTATCACTACACTGCCAACAGCTGACTGGCACACCAGAACAGTGGCCTTGCTCCATAACAGCCCGTATTTTTCCAGAGGGCTCTCTTGCCATCTCCAATGAGTAGGAGACAATCAACAGTATCCTCCATCTTGAGTCACCCAAGGACCTGACAAGAGCCCCAATCAATGTTGAACTGATTAAAAAATGGCTATTTTTTCCTGCTCCCATGTTTCTTGGAAAGCTTGGGGAACCCATGTATCCATACTGTTTCAATTCCATTTACAATCCATTTATATCATCCTAATATTATCCAAAACAAAAACTACCCACAAAGAAGTTTTATTTTTATTTATCAATGTTATGAAACAAAAGTTGAAATACACAATACTATACTGAAGACATCAGAGAAGCTATTAATATATATTGTAAATGTTTTCATATTCTATTTTTCTTTTGCAAAAACACAGCAGTGTTCTAGACTTCTGTTTGAGTAATTAAAAAAATATATTCTTCTGCATAACCTAACATTCATAAAACAAAAAAGATTTTTTATGATAAATGGCATAAGCATTACTTGATTTCTTACACTATATACATGCTACAGATTAAATAATATTGCTGTGGTATTTTCAAATAAGGAGGAAATTTGCCCATGTTACACAGTCTACTATAATAGTAACAATATGGCTATAACCAATAGCCAGCAAGATATGGGTTAAAGATAGAAATATTTCTAGGCACTTTAGAATATAGTAATTGTTCTATTGAACTATAGGGCAGTTATTTTTTTATCCAGTGGGAGACTAAAAGGCAAGATTTCAATTGTATGAAAATATTTTTAACCTGAAAATGGTTCTTTTTATCACATCTGAGGAATGCAATTTTTCCAATGGCTATTGGAAATAAATTAACATTTTAGAATAAGAGTCCTCAAATGCTGATACTGCAACTTCTAAAAGAATAAATGAATTGTACATCGCAATCTAAATAACCTAGAACTAATCGAGACTGCGGTTGAATAAGAGCCAAATATACCAATTAAAGATATGAAAAGTTTATCAGGCTTTCTTGACTAAGGCTTACTTTACCATACTACCAGTAGATCATCCTTATCTTTTATTTTATCATCAAACCAAAACATTTCCATTTTGAAAGATCAGAATTTTAAATTAACAACACATTTTTAAAGAGACTCCACAGGCTATAAATACATTGCTACTTCCTGAACCAGAAGTTACTAATGTTTGGGGGAAATTCTGATGCAGCTTAGGCAGATATTTTTGACAGAAAGACAGATCCCTTCTGTTGGCTTGCCCAGTCAAAGTGGAAACTAGGAAACTAACTTAAAGGGCAATTCTCTTTTACATTTCAGGGTTTGATATATTCTGTTATAGAATTTAAATGCTGTAAATGTACACATTTAAATATCACCAAATTCAGATTTTTAAAGAAGCTTATGCAAAGATACTTAAAATTCAGTAAATGAATCGTCTGGATATTAAAAAGTAAAGGATTTGTTTTTGATCTGTAAGGTATCATCCAACTCTTTAAGACATGTTATTCTTGGATCTGGACTGCATTGTATTTGATTTCATAGTACATATGAGTATGAATTCCCACTGCTATTCAACATTTTCATATAAGCTTTTGACTGTAACTAGGTATTTTTAATCTGGCATGCATTTATATTTAATTAACTATTTGCTATTGTGCTAATGAAGAATGTAATATAACTAATAGCTATGATGAAGCAAACAGTTTTGTATAAAGCATTCGCTTTTGAATAGAAAATACTGCACTGCTTCCTTAAAGTGAAAGAATATTGTGACTGATTACTTGATTATATTGTTGCAAGAACAGCATTTGTATGTTGTAGTAATTTTCTTTTATCCAAAATGCACATGTATATTAAAATTTCGCCATTTGCCTTCTTGTCATCTGAGAAAATGCAGGGATAGGAAGAAATAATTATCAATTCTTATTTTCAAGTTCTTGGGGGATTGTTTTGTTTTGTTGTTGATTGAGTTCAAAATCATTATAGAAAATCAGTGTGACAGAATGAACTAACAATGCAGAACTATATTGGCCTTAAGCATTTAATATAGATTAATATAAACTACCCAACAATTTCTACTGGATCAGACAGTGGCTTGTTCATTTGGAATCCTTTACCTATTACTTGGGACTCACCGAATTCAGGGGGACTTTATTTATTTTGAAAAAATATACAAATGCACTTTTAATTCTAGGCCCTTCTTGCCAGCAAAATCTGATTTTATGGGATACAGCTATTTTTTGCATCATTGTTACAATATCTATTGCTTGAAACGTAACACATTTAGACAATTATCACAATATATTAAATGTGGCTTAATGTTAATTAAATGTAAATTCATATAAGTCAATGAAACCCAGACAACAGAAACAAAAGTAACCAATTTTTTATAGTTTTCCCCTTTTGTATAGTTTTTCATTTATGTAAAAATTTCTGGGAAAAAAAACACCTCAATTGTGTACTCATTGGATTTCAACACCTACATGTGGAATGGAAATGCTAACCCTTTCCTCCCTTCATGTGTTTTTAAAACAAAACCTATTTTTTCTACTTTGAGGTTAATCGTAATAGTCTAGAGAACTAATAGCTATTAGATTCTAGGTCAGCCATTAGTTTAGAATTGGATAAGCTAGACCAGTGATGGCAAACCTTTTAGAGACCGTTTGCCCAAACTGCAAGTGTGCACATGTGCGCGGCAGGAACCCAAAGACCAGTTGGCAGTAGTAGGTGGGGAATCACAACACCAACAGCTCTGCAAGAGGGGAGATCTTTTTCTTCGTGAGCTTCTGTTTCGTCGTTTGCAGGGAAATGACAGCGAGAAATGCCACAAAGAAACGCAGTGGACCTGAGCTGGTGCAGCAGTTTGCATGCCCACAGAGAGGGCTCTGAGTGCAACCTGTGGCATGCATGCCATAGGTTCGCTACCACTGAGCTAGACTAGCTAGTTAAGATATGGTAGCCTACAATAAACAAATTACAAAAAGGGCTTAAGGCTCTACTTTTTAATCACAGTAACTCACACAACACTGTAAAGCTAAGGCAAACTCTATATATGGTCCTTGCAGATCAAGTCTTGAGTGTTTGGGGAAGAATGTAATATAGCTACTAATATGTTATTTTAAAAATTATGCATTAATTTTAATAAAACATTTTTCAGTTAGTTTGATGAAAGACAATTTTGAGTTAAATAAAACGAATATGTTAACTGGAATTTTTCTTAGTCAATGTTTGTGATATCACATAAACAGCTGAGGTAGAAAAATTAGTAAGACTGAATATCTCATTTGAATTTTCTACAAACACTCATGATCAAAACTTTGCTATTACAGGAAAGATTCCTGTCAAAATCCATTGAACAACTTATGAATTAGAGCACTGAACATAATTTTGATTCATCAGTTCCATCTGTTGTTTCAGTCCCTCACCTCAATTGGAACAAATTGGATTTCTTACATTAAAATTTACTGTTGCCACAGCAGGCAGTAGGGTTTTCATGACTATTTGAGATATGCATTAGGAAAGCATTTCAATATAGAATATTTCTTTCACCAGAGCATTAATTTAATAAATCATCTTATGGATGAAAATGTCACGTTTTTGAAATAATATGATGTAGTGGTTTTTCCAATCTTTCTCTTTTGTTTTCATCTTCCTGCCCATACTTTGTTAAACAATTGGTATTGCTGAATCAAGCACTTAAAAACAGCCCAAGGAATACATTCACAGAACATGCACAGTAAATCCAGATTCTTTTTTCCCAACAGAAGTCATTACTCTTTATTTACATAGTCACGTTTAAGAAGAAAGGGTTCTGTATCCATACTCAAAAGACTATTATCCTTCTCTTTGTGGAAACTGGTATATTGATTAATCCTCAGATAAGAATCTTTACTCTTCTCCAACAGGTGGGGGTGGCTGACATAGCTTGTACAATCTGCCAACAAAAAGAACAATTATAGTAGCTCCTGTAACATGAAAAATGTTGAAATATTTTTAAGCACTATGTGCTTTTTTCCATTACTTAGATCAGCTGAGTCTGAAGCAAAATATAGATTGTAAACCAGAATAAAATTATTCTTAAAGCATGCATAATTAATTTGATTTTTGTAAGAATTTTTTTCAACAAAATAGTTTTGGACTGATGTAAGTACAGTTATATTAGTTACTGTCTGGTTCTTAGTAAAGAAGCACATCATTTATTTTAACAAAAAGGCACATATGATCCCAGACTTAACACTGCAGGAGATTCTCATCACATTTATTGGGAGCCATCACTTCTACAGACAGCAATTCAAATTTCTGCCCTTTCTTTAAGTTCCAGTCATGACAATAACACATGCTAAGCTAGATTAGCCTTTTCTACTTGGTTAAAATTGTAATACCAAAACATCACAATATATTTAAGTTTTAGGACATTTCTAGGAAGAATATTATAGGAGGAGGAGTGACAGAATCTGGGGGCAGAGTCAAAACAGGAATCTACAGTATGTAGAAATTTATGTAGCCATTAAGTCCATTCTTCCTCCCCTTGAATTCCATTAATCTTTATCTAGCACAAAATAGTGCTAAATGTTATTGAGTAGATTCCTATGTATAGGCATGAGCAATAAATTAGTTTATTTAGAATTTCATATGTGGTCCTGATCTTCTGCACTTGACTGATATCGAGAGATTACCCATGTGTTCTTGGGATCATTGAAACAAGTAATATCTATCACTTTCTAAAAGACATTGTGTTAGAACTCACAAATGAAGGCAAAGTTATGTGTTCTAGGATAATGTTGCAAAATTCAATCTGGGTCAGTCACCAGGATCAGTGGTTTGAATAAAAATTTATTAAAAATAAAATTCCCTCAGAACTAAAAAAAAAAAAAGTTCTCTAAAAATTTCCTGAGGATGAGCATCAGCATGAGTCCGAAAGCTTGAAAAACTAAATCCTGTTCCCAGTGACTGATCCAATTGGATCTTACCTTAAATTATATCTTCTAATTTCAATATTGAGGGGTGAAGGGAGCCTAGTCTTAAAGATTATCTCTCTGATTGACTGAGGTGAAATATGAATTTGCTTTGGAAATGGTAAGTCTCCATATATGCAGTTAACATCACTGAAAATCAACTTTTTTCTGTTTAATTTTTGTTAAACATAAAACCTAGAATAAATGTTTCAGATGGACAGATGTAGTGGATTTTGTACCACAGAACCTTTTCAACAATGAAAGAGCAGTTAAATATAGGGAAATTGAATCAACTATGGTCACTATAAATTTACTTCAAATTCAAAGCAATAAATGAAGCACATGAGTCTCTATATAAAAAGACACAACCATGCCTGGTTCTTCTATGAATATAATTTACTACAAAATAATTAGCATAAAAAGCATGCTTCCTATTGCTCAGCAAGTAAACTGAATTTAATACACATTAAGATAAATAATTCACTAAGCTGCTATTTTAAAGATAAACTTTGTTCCATTAAGCCTTATTATAATTAAGACTCTAACTTATGTCTATACAAATACAAATTATTTTTCAATAAAGTTATCACATTTAAATCTAGACAGAAGAGCAGTCTGTAAGCAAAATTGATTGTAATGATCTCTGTGGGACAAAAGTACAATTCCATCTTTAGGACTTGTCCATTGAAGTTTTATATGCGTTAATTCATCATTGCATGAAAATAAATTCTCAGCAATCTAAACCAATAATACCTTTTTTTAAAAATCAAATAATATATTCTTGGACAATTTATAAAAATACAGCAATAAAATGTAGCACTAAAACCCTTTGCACGAAATGTAAAATCAAATAATATGAAATAACTAATATTAAACTTGTATTTTAAATAAGAATATATGAAAAGTCATACTACTAAACAAGTTTGTGTTCATTTGAGATTCAAGGACCTAACGGGGGCATTATCATTTTTCCTTACAAGTTCTCATCAACTTGATTATTGCCAAAATCTTTTGATTAAAATAGGTTGACTAGGCTGCCTATTTCTAAATATATCAGGATATCAGAGTGTTGTAAAACTAAATCTGTTGATTTGTTTACAAGTTTATAATGCTTGTAGACATCAGTCATAAGAGTTTTCTTTTCCTGGGTTATAGCCAAATCAATGTTCATTGCCTTGTCAGTAAAAAGTGCCTTGTCCTTCTCTGATTAATACCAGAGCACAAAGCACAAAGAACAACAAAATAGCTGATGCTGATGGCTTGTGTGCTCATCATAATGTCAGTATCAGGTCTCCAGACAGACTTCACTGATTGACTGCCTTGTGCAATGACTGTTTAGAGTTATGACAACGCTAAAAAAAATAACTGTGACCAAAGCATGTATTTATGATCTTTGCAGCATCTTTTTCTATCTTGGTCATTACAGTCAGCACGTGTTGTGTTTTTGTGCCTGACCTGTTTTTCCCCTTTTTCTCCTTTTGAATGAATGAAGAGATTGGAAATGAAGGAGTTATATGAGAATAAGCAGGCACCCAATGGAGAACACTCTGGCTATTTGCCTAACATGCTCACAGCCCTGAGAGTGGTAGGCAAATAGCCAGAGTCATCACATTTCTTTTGATGCATTTCCCATTATGTGCCTGCTTACTCTCTTATAATCCCTTCCTCTCCAATTAATATAAGCATTAATTTCCTTCTTGTTAATTAACCCAGCACTGAGAGGAGCATTCCATTGGGGGAGGGTGTGGGGAAAAAGTAAAGTTGAACTAAAATCATAAGCATAGTCATAGTCATGTGATTTTTCACTTAGTGATCTAGTTGCCAGTTCCAATTATGTTTAGCAACAAGGATGACATGTATGTCAGGCCCTTTAAACAGTCCTGCCATTATAATGGAAGGTAATAAAAGCCAGACATTCACTCCAAATTCACATAATTTAGCCCCAGGCAACACAGCAAAATTTGGCAGCTTCAGCTTGTAATTCTCATTATTTGAAAACATGTTTTGTGGGATAGTGAGAAATTTGTAATTTTATTTTTGGGACTTGCAATAGTGTCACAGGATTAGTAGGAGGCTCCTGTTGATCTCCAGTTAGATCTGTCACCATCTGAAATGATCCTCAGCAAGAAAATTCTTCAGCATTTGATCAGAAAATAATTGTAAATACTGGGTTTTTTCCCCCATGCATCAACATGTTATTCCTCTATTTATATATGTCCAATGCCATCTCATAATAGCAAGTAGAGAGGGATGCAAAGAAGGGTCTTCTGCTGCTTATCCCAGTTTTGCCACTAATTAAACGGAATGAATCACTGTATTTTGGGAAGATGGCATAACCAACATTTGGCATTTATTTTCTACTTTAGAACTTTATCTAAACTACAGAAATATTTGGGGGCTTTAAAATACAGTTTTAATATGAGTAATTCTTTCAAAGCTTCACTGACATCTCTTCAGGATAGGTAAGCACTATTTTATGTTGTGAGCAAGATGTAATATTTGTACTGTAATATCTTTGGTATCGAGAGTTCTTCATGTACTAGTTTTAATGAACTTCGTAAAAAAAAAATTCAGAACACAAATAGTCACTTTTCTCTAGTATTACATTTTTTAAACAATGATGTTCCTGCTGATTGCTAAGTAAAAAGAATTACATTAAAAACTGATTCTAAAAAGGAAAAAAAATCTGTATTTAAATATTATTTCAAATCCAGGAAATATACCTGGCAAAAATTGTTAAAATTATTTCAGGAAAAAGGAATAGATTGAAATGTTACGTTACCTTGGAGCAGATGGCGGTGTTCGGTCCCTAACTCCTAAATTCTTTGCTGTATTTTGAACTCTTGCTCCCTGTAAAAATGAAAAATAGTTGTGCTTCTCATACAGTTTTTTTTAAGCATTTGCTATCATAATTACCAATCTAACCTTGAAAAAGGAACATATAGTGATTTTTACTTGTATATCAGAAATACATGCATAAAAATGCTGGTGTTCTTGTCCTGCCCAAACTATCAGTGCCTCTTTAATGAAACCTCATCTTTTCTGTGGCTTGTATAGTAGCCGCACAATTTCAGGAAAATATGCATTTGAGTTAATGAGGTATAAACCCTGTACCCATGCCAATCCAAAGCACCTTGTTGCACACTCTTGGTACTTCTCTAATTCAAACATGTAATTTTCTGTTATTGAACCTACCAGTTCTTTAAGGAAACATTGATTTTATTTATTTGTTTGTTTGT
>JAEANM010004783.1:0-20363 GCA_017656035.1 Myanophis thanlyinensis
TCCATTCCATTCTCTACCATATTATTCTACTCTGTTCTGTTCTGTATTTATATTCTATTTCTATTTCTGGTCTAATTTATTCTCTATTCTATTCTGTACTTTATTTTATTTTATTCTATTCTATTCTATTATCTGTTCTATTCCATTCCATTCCACTATTCCATTCTCTACCATATTATTCTATTCTATTTTCTATTCTATTTCTAAGTCTCTGCTAGTTCTAGTTCTGCTGAGCCGTTGCCCTCTGGAAGAGGGGGCGAAGCTGGTATTAAGCAAAGGTCTCGACTCCACCTGAGCTCCATGGTCCTGGGAGATGCTCAGAGGGGGGAGCCAAACCAGAGACACCCCCCCCACACACACAAAGGACAGAAAGCAAAGAGAGTCGGATTGTATCCAGGCCTGCTTTGTCATAAACGGGCAGCATTGTGCATCCCTGGCTGTGTCCTCAGAGACTGTCCAGCAGTCCTATTTAAAGAGAGCTGGGCCCACTAAGAGAGATTGGGGGGTTGGGGGGAATTTCCTAGGCATCTGGAGGACAAAGTGGCTCAGTTCCACCTGAAGTTGCTCATACCGGTGGGCAAATCTCATGCAGGAAGACTGATGGGTACTGTCAGGTTACTTGAATGTGAATATTTATGAGTCTTGGGAGTATGAATATGGCCCATGGTCAGTCTTGGCCATGCTAGGGATGGCCTAGATCCTCCTGGCTATCAATCAGAATAGAATGGGAAGGGATCTTGGAGGTCATCTAATCCAACCCCTTCCTCTAGACTAGCCAAACCCAATTCCTGCAACCGTTTGTCCTATGTTTTGGTCTCCAGGCATTTAATCATCTTGCTTGCTCTTCTCTCCTCTTTTTCCAAAGCCTCAACCTCTTTTTTTGTAACGTGGCATCCAAAACTGGATGCAGCATTCCAGGTGTGGCCTTACTAAGGTTTTACAAAGTGATACTAATCCTTCCCGTGATTTTGATTTTAAATAGATGTCTGTGTTTATTAACCGAGGATAAAGAATAAAAACAGTGAGGCAACATTAAATATTGGAGATATCCGTGTATCTCCAAAATCTACAGAGCAGAGTTGGACAACTGCCAGTCTCGGCGAGGCGTTGCTCACTCCGGACATCATGATAGAGCCGTTACGCAGCCAAGATGGTGATGGCAGTGCTGCTGTGGTGGGCTTGGCAGGAACAGATGAACCAGATTGTTTCCCAATCCCAATTTCAGGACAAGGCAGAACACGGGTTTGGGGGTCACTTCCAGAGAGGATATTGGGGCTCTGCAGTAAGACAAAAGGGAGCGGCTTCCACTTTGCGGCTGCAACCAGGGTGGTGGTGGTGGTGGTGGGTGTCTTGGTGGGATTTGCTGCTGATCCTTTGACCGCCTCACCATAGTAGAGGTTTCCTTTGGTGGTTCATGTCCTGGCTCTGTCCGGTAAACCGCAACATTCCTCTGGGTTGAAATGCTCACAAACTAACCATGGTTAATCCTTGTTTTGGAGCATGACCGGATATTGTGAACAAGCTAGCTTGGTGCCTGGTTGCTCCTCTTTCCCCCCTCCTCTTTTGAAGGCCAAAAGACTTATCCGAGCCCCCCCCTCCAAATCCTCCCTGGGATCTCAAAGGGGCTCCAAGGAAGCTCCTTCAGATGGGAGGGATCCGATCCCGGAGAGTCCCTGTGGCCAAGGGCTCCCCACCCATCTACCCTCCTGCCCTTCATCAGCCCTCTGGAAGCCGGCTCCTTTTGTGGGGATGGCAGGAGCTCTTCTGGCCCACGAGGGGCATTCCTGCCCCAATTAAATTAAATTAAATTCCCTCCTTTCGGATCTTTGGATTTTTTACACTGCCCATCTCCACTGCAAGGTGACTGACACCGGCTAGCTTACAGGTTATAGTGCAGTCTGAAAATAAAGTGAACTATTTAAAACTTTTAAAAGAGACCTGGACCAAACTATGAGTAAAAACTGCTTATTTTAGGGTTTCACTTAAAAACTTTATTGTAGTTTTAAGTTATGTTTTTTTTTTTAAATAACTTAAGAAAAATCATACAACTTTTTTAACCTTAAGTTTTGGTTAATTTAACCAAACCTTAAATTTAATTTTAACTTTTTTCATTTACCTTATCTCACCTCAATTCAACTCAACTCAATTCAATTTAATAATTTAATTTAATAATTTAGCTTTTTAAAAAATATGATTTTTTTAGGGTTTGTGTTTTAAAAAGTGGTCTCTACTGTCCCCTGGTGGCCATAGTGCCACTCTACATGTTGGTCTTTCAATTTGAGGGCAGGGGGCGCCAAAGCCTTGTGAACAGTCCTTTTCCTTGCTTGGGGGGGGCGCTCCTTTGGGGAAGGAAGGCAAGTGATCTGTTCTGTGGCTCCCTTGGGATCCCGGTTTCCCCAAGCGCCTTCTACCTGGAAACCCTATTTTGACCTCCAAGAGTTGGGGTGCCAGGGGGACATTAGGATGACTTTTGGGTGGGAGGTGCTTCTACGTGACCCCATGGCCCCTTTGCAGGCTCATCCCTCCTCAGCCAATGGGGGTGCCCCTTGGGGAATGGCAGGCTTCATCATAGGGGTGTGCCCCAAAGGGAGGAGCACTAGAAGCGATTCGGGGTACCCCTAGCGAGGTGAGGCTGGTTTGGTGGGGAGCAGCTGCCCCCTGTCCGATCTGCATTGCAGCCGGTTGTGGTGACCCTGGCTGAGAAGCCAGACTGGCCCTGGGGGGGGTCTGAAGTGACCTCCGTCCTCCCTCTTTGGGACCCCCCTCAGGAGGGGAAGGGGGAGACGAGTGCCAGGCAGGACAATGGTGCGGGGGGGGGGGCTCTTCCCTGTTCCTTTTTCTCACCTTTGTCCCAAGCCCCTATCCTGGTCCCAGCAGCCAGCCAGCCCTCAAACTCCTCCTGTGAAGGGCTACAGAGACCCCTTGTCCCACCCCCACCCCCGCCAGTCCAAAGGGCAACTCACTCCAACCACCGGAGGGATTGGGATAGGGTCTCTTTCAGGCGGATGGGGTAACTTTGCAGCACCCATGGCTGGTGGCTTCCTAGAAGGGATTGTGGGACTGAATCTGTGGGTGGGGGTCCTTGGGGCTCTTGGAGCCGGCTGGTGTTCTTGAAGACATTTTGTGACCCAACTAGGGAACCTCCTCAGTTACTGGTATGGGTGGGGTTTGCTCCCCATTTACATACAGAGCAGTTGCCCCTGCCAGTTTTTGTGGGGAGGGGGGTTCTTCTTGGTTGAGAGGGAGCTTGTTTCCTAATTCCACCAGCTGTTGAGATCTGAGGGCTGATCTCCCCCTTCTCTTGATATCCCCCTCCCCTCAAATACTGTTTGTTTTGAGGAGAGGCTTCTCCAGACTCCATGTTGTGGGTGGGTGGGGCTTGAGGAGAGCAGTTAGAGCAGAGATGAAGAGGCTGGACTAGATGACCTCCAAAGTACCTTCCGGCTCTATTCTATTCCAATTCTGAAGGGGGAAAGTGGAAGCCCCTCTAGGCTTCGACCAAGGGCAACCTCATTAATAAACAGTGCCAGACCCACACACACACCTCCAGAGCCAAATTGAGCTATACCAGCCAGTCCTCGACTTACGATCAAATCGATGTCGCTAAGCAAGATGTTTGCTGAGCTAGTACTGCCACACTTGCAAAGTGAATCCCCACAGACATGAAGGGTGTCACATTAAGTGAATCAGGCTCGTCAGAAGGTCGTGAAAGGAGATGATGGCACACAGGAACCTAAATACGAGTTGTTTTGATCACATGACCTGGTCAATGGTGCAATTGTGGTCACTGTGCGAGCCACAATCCTGTGTGGCTTTTACACTGGATCGCTAACCAAAGCATTTTAAGTGAGGACTGCCCGCACTTTTCCACCCACACCTGGGACAGGAGGTGGGAGGGAGATGAGGAAGGGGCGGGGGGCTTGCCTTCGTGCCCAATGCGTCTCCGGGAGAGCCGCGCATCTTCCCGGCGGAACTCCGGGTCGCGGGCGGCTGGCGATACGAGATCCGCGCCGGGCTTTGCAGGGCGCCGCTGCCGCTCCCGCGGGGCCAAGTTGGGGCATGTCGGCGGGGCGGGAGATGCCGAGGCGGGCGGGTCGGGGGAGCCTGGCCGCGCTCCCGTCGGCGGAGCATGGCGGAGGACTGGCGCCAGGCGGGACCCCCGTCCCGGCTCATCCCGCCGGCCGGTCCTCGCCGGGCCGTCAGCGTCTGCGACTCCTTGGACGTCCCGGCCGTCCATGCGGCGTTGAAAGCGGCCGACAAGCAGAAGCGACGGCCGAAGAGCTTCTGCGCTCCGGGCAACGGGCTCAGCCCCGCCGGAGCCCCGTCTGGTCCCGCGGAGACCCCGGCCCGTCCCCGCCTCGGCTGGCTGGAGCTGCTCGGTTTACGCTCGCCTCGCCGGCCCTACGGAGCGGACGCGGGGAAGACCCAGAGTCGGCCGGCCAGCTCCGACGCCTTCCCGGCCGGCGAAGAAGGGGTGGGCGACGGCGGCGGGGGGTTCCTGCGCGGGGGCTCGCTGTGGGGCAGCCGGCGTCGATGGAAGCTCTTCGACGGGACGGCCCCGCGGCGGCTGAGCAACTTGCGGAAAAGTTTCAGCTTTCGGCTGCGCCGCGGGGGAAACGAACTCCAGCGGGCCGGCTCCGGGTTCTTCCGGCCGGGCCGGCTCCGGAGCCGCAGCGAGGGCGACGCCGCTTCCTTGTATCCCTGTCCCAGCAAGAGGGACCTGCTCGGGTCAGAAGGAAGGAGAGGAGGAGGAGGGTTCTGGAAACAGCTGGGCAGCCGGCTCCGACGGAGGGAGCGCTTGGCCAGCCGGCCTTTGGCTGCGGTCCTGGAGCCCCGCGGTGGGGCGGCTCTGCTTTGGAGCCGACGGGGAGCCGAACCCGTCCTGTTGGCCCACCGACGGCCGGGTAAGAAGCTGGGGGGAGGGGGCTTAGGGAGGGCCCGGAGGAGGGTCTTGCGGGGCTGCAGCGGGCCGCCTGGGGAAAGCCCACCCCCGCTCCCGCCCCCAGGAAACGAGCGAGGAACGGAATGGGAGGCTTCCAAGGCCAGCCCCCCCCCTCCGCGGTTGGAGGGGGTCCCATCCTGCCCTCCCCCAAGTGCAGATGGCTGTGGGTCTGTCTGCCTCCCCCCCTCATCCTGGGTGCCTGCCTGAAACATCCCCCCCCCTTCAGACTTCTCTGTGGGCCAGAAGGCCGGGGCCTTCCTCCCAATTTGGAGAGAGTAGGGGGAGGTCCAGTCTTCTCCAAAGACGGGGGAGGGGGGCTTCTCCCCACCTATCGCTGCCGAGCGCACCCCTCCCCCGCAGGTCGGGCCATCCTGGAGGAATCCGGCAAGGGACAGAGGGGGGAGGGGAGCCCCGCCCTCACCCCAGCCCAAGGCATCCTTGGGGGTCTCGGGGGCAAATAGAAGCCCCACTTTTTGGGGGGGGTCCGGTTCTTGCTCAGGTGGAGGTTTCTGCGCCTGGGGGTCCGGGTGGGATGCCAAGCAGTGGGAAGCAGGAGTTTGTGTGTCTGTGCAAATGCCAAAACGGAAGTTGCTGGGAAGTGTTGTGTGGGTGAGGGAGGAGGAAGGTGAGGATTAGAGAGTGGGTGGCCTTTTCTCCCTCTCACCTCCTTATTTTGGGGCAAAGGCAAGGGGGCAAAGGCAAGCTCTCTGCTGGAGCTGGGCTGTGGGGATCTGCCTGGAGGGTGCCCCTCCCCCCATTGGGAGGAGATGATCCCCTTCTGGTCTGCCACCCCTTTTGGAAGCCCAGCCTTTGGGGGGCACACCCTGAATGCCAGCAATGTCTCCCAATGGGGGGGAGGGATGGCAGGAGAGGCAGGCGCAGTGCCAGAGGGCGGGACCAGGAAGGAAAGTGGGGGAGGACGGGCCCAAGCAGCTCTCCTGCCTCAGCCAAGGGGGTGATGCTAAGATTGGCAATCAGGGAGGTTTTTTTGGGGGGGGGGGAGTTCCCAGCAGGAAAGGTTGGGGGGGGGGAAACAGCAGTGCTCTCTCTGCCAGCTGGTGCTGTGCCACCCTGGCTAGATTTGTCCTGCTGTTGCACAGCCGGTTGGGGCTCGCTGGCTTGTACCCCCCCCACCCCTCAAGGCCCCCATCCTCCTCCCAGCAAGGGGGCACCCTTCCTTCCCCCACTGCCTCATCCTGCTCTCCAGCTGCAATGGGAGAATGACCCCCTGGGGGCAGGCAGAGGTGGGTTGCTGGAGGGGGGAACAGCCTAGCTGGGCCTGCCTGGGCAGGGCCGGGGTGTGGTAGAGCAGAGGCGAAGCCCGGGAGGGGGAAGATGGGGGGGAACAGGTTCTTTGAACAGAGAAATATGTGCCCCCACAACCATTGAAAGGGGGGGATGATGGATTCTGAGGGGCTTCGGGGTGGGTGGGTGCTTCTAAGGGGTGCAGCCTTATGGAGGGGTTCCGTAACTCCCCTCCCCCCGCTGCTCTGAGGAGTGCCATCCCCCACTGAGGGACACTCTCCTGCGTGCCTGTGGTGGGAACGTGACCCCCCTCTGTTTGGGGGGGCTGTGGGGGGAGCGAGCAGAGTTTCGACAGGCAGAGACCTGTGGAACCAGTTTGGGTTGTTGCCTAGTTGGGAGCTGGTGTTGTGTTGGGCCAACTGGGCAGGGGAGGGGGGCTGCAGGATGGGGCATTAGGGAGACCACCCCCCTCCTGCTTTGGGACCCAGAGGTCAGTGGGGCATCGCTTGCAGCAGAGAGCACCTGACACCCCCCCCCCACTGTGCCAGGGTCTCCTCTCCTGCACCCTGTCCGGTGTTCCTGGGATTAAGGAGTCCGGTTCTACTATGCTGGGGGGGGGGCGCCTCTTGCTCTCCTTCCCCCCATCTTGGTCGCTGCCACTCCAGTCTTCCCACCCCCCAAAGGGACAGGCTGGCTTCTGTGCCACTGACCCTACAGACTGCTTTCCATGAGCGGGGAATAGTTGGTGTGGCTCCTCGGGGATCTGAGTTCAAGCCCCCCCCCCCCGTGGAAGCTGCTTGATTGCATTGGCCCGGCCTACCTTGCAGGGTCGTTGTTGCAGAGAAACAGGCAGGCAGCCAGTCGTCAGCAGGCATGTGGAGGTGGCCGAGCCATTGAAGAGGGGGACCCCTGTGTGGGCAAGGGGAAGGGGCAACTGGCTATGGGGTGAGCTCATTGGCCCCTGGGAGGGGGGCAGCATTCTTTGGGTGGGGAGGAGGGGGGCCTGCGGTGGAGGCCAAGGTTCTCTGAAGGAGGCAGAATCCAAGCCAGAGGGGGCGAAGGCAGGATTTGTACTCGCATACCAGCAAGTGATGTACACACCCCCAGAGTTTGCTCCATTTAGTGACAGGGGGTCAGTCTGACGCACTCGGCTGAGGACAGAGTTGTGTGAGCTCCCCCACTCCTCCTAGAGATCCTCGTTGACAGGAAAATGAGGCCTCTTCCCCAAAATGCCTTGTCTTCCCTGCTAAAAGGGGCTCCTGCCCAGCCACCCCCCTCCCATGTCTTCCTTCATAAAGGGGAGGGGGAAGGGGAGAAAGAGCCCCCTTTCCCAGCTGATGCCCCCCAATACTGGGGCTTTTAGGGGGGCTTTGCAAGCCACGCACGGTCAGTATGACTTGGGGGGGATTTGGGAGAGGATGGGGGTCTCCTGGTTCTACATCTGTATTGGGACAAGGGTTTTTCCTTGGCTGCTGAAGACACCCCCTCTTCCCTGCCCTGCAAGCAAGAGACCTCAAGGGGCAGCAGAGACCCTCCCCCTATGACCGAATCGAACCCTTCCCCAGTCCCCTGCTTGGACTTGACTTCCCTCACTTCTCTCTCCCCCCCCCCACAATCCAGACTGGGGCTAGAAGCCTCCCCCCCATCTATCCAAACGTCCAGATGTGGGAGTGGGGGCAGCAGAAGATGGTGTGAAAGGCCGGCCCTGGAAGGGTCTCAGCCTTTGGGATCTGGGTCTAGGGGGTCTCAGGAACCATCTCTGGCGGCTGGGGGGTGAGCACCCCCCCCTGCCCTCTGGAGTGCAAGTGGGCGTGACCCTCCCTCGCTCTCTCTCGCCCCCTGCAGACTCCTTCGTGAACAGTCAGGAGTGGACCCTGAGCCGTTCAGTGCCGGAGCTTAAAGTGGTAAGTAAATGGAGGAGGGGGTTGGGGGGGCTTCCTCCCCATTGATACATTTTGTGGAGGGGGGTAGGTGACCCCCCATGAGAAGACAGGGGCCTCACACGCCCCTGGTGGCCAAGAGGGGTTACTTCTGCCACCCCTTCTCTTATCTTGTTGGGGGGGGGGTGTCAGTCCTGGGTTATGACTCAGCTGGGCTGAGGTTGCCTTCAGCAGGAGCCTTCCTTCGGGCAGGGGCAGAGCCCTGATTTCAAGAGTCCCAGTACCTAATGGGAAAACAGGGTTGGAAGGGACCTTGTAGGTCATCTAGTCCAACCCCACCCATCCTGCTTGAGCAGGCCAGGATGGTGAGCGATGCCCTTGCCTGGGGCATCCTTCCTCACCCGGCCTTGGGAACATTGGGGAGCCCAAGGCAGTGGGCGCAAGAGGAGGGGGCTTCTCATTGAGTGCCCGCCTGGCACCCCATAGAGACCAGAATGCCCCTCCAATGGGCAGAGGGAAGTGCTGTCGCTGTGGCAACAGACCGACAAACGTGGCTTGAGCTGGTGGTTTGCAAAAACACCACCGATAGACCCCTCCCCTCATGCGACGCTCAAGGCGGAAGGGAGGAAGACCCTCCGAGACCCCAGAGAGGTTCTGGCACTGCAGCCATTCCACTAATAGTGTCCTTTTTCTTCGTTGGCCTACCTTACAGGGCTGGTGGTAGGAGAATCTTTGCCTAGAGAAGCCAGGGTCTATCTGAGGCCGCTTGAACCAGCCTTCTTGGAGGGGGTGTCTTTGGGAAAGAGGGAGCCCTCTGCACATGCTCCTGGCCCCCAAGAAAGATCAGGGGCTAAATGCTGGCTCCTGTTGACCCGGACACCTGCCTTGACTTAAACCAGCATTCTGGGCTTGTATCATGGCCAGGCTGGGCCTAGGGGATTGCCCTGGAATCTCCCAAGGGTGGGGGGAGGAGCAGCAGACCAGCCTGAATGGGGGTCATGGAGGGAATATCCTCTGCCCCCCCTTCAGCAAATTGGGGAAGGGGCTGCTGCATGCCTACTGCTCCAGCAGGGCAGAGGCTTTGTGGGGAGGGAGAGACCCTCCCAGATGCTCCCCCCCCCCAAAAAAATAACACACACTCATCCCCACTTGGGTGGGTTGGGGGCATGTTTTAGGGTCCCTTCCTTTTGGATCCCCTTTTAGAGAGGGTCCTGCTGTGCCCCCCTCCCCACCTTTGCAAATGCTCCTCTCACAGTCCAGATGCTCTTCCCAGGCACCTCTCTGGAAGACGCCTCCCCAAGTTTCTCCACCCCCCCCCCGCCCAGGTCCTCTGAGGCCTTCCACCTCCTCCTGAAGGGTTAGGGAGGGGGGCTGTAGCTCTGCAACGGGGAGGGAGGAGAGAGGCAGAATCAACAGCCCCCCAGGAGACTTCACTACCCGGGACAGTGGGGGGTAGGGAAGGGGGTGCACGGATCTTTGGGTTAGGGTGCAGGCTGTGCCACATCGGGGGCGGGGGAGAATGCCCCTGTCCCATCTTGCGCTTGCGAACTGGCTGGGCTTCTCTCGTTCGCTTGACACAGCTGGTGAATCTCGGGGTGCCTCCGTGGTTGGAGGAGAGAGTGGAGGGCAGAAGCCGCGAAGCCTCGGGGGCTCTAAGTTCAGGGCAGGGTGGGGGAGCCTTCCTTCTGGGCATTCACGGGCTTCCCCTTTCCCTGGCCGTCACCTGGAGGGGGGGTTCATCTCTGGCTGAGGGGACGTGTCCTTCTCTCGCAGGGGATTGTGGGCAACCTGTCCAGTGGAAAGTCGGCCTTGGTGCATCGCTACCTCACAGGGACCTACGTGCAGGAGGAGTCCCCGGAAGGTCAGTAGCTGTCCCCTGGGGTGGGGTGGGAAGGGTGGGGGTCCTGTGGGAGGAAAGGGGGCACTGAGGAATTCCCTGTTGTAGCTACACTCCTTGTCCGAGTGGGGGGCACCCCTCTCTCAGCTCCTCTCCTGGACCTGCCCCAGCCTTTCTGGGAATATGCGGTGGGGGGGATTTCTGGGTGCCAGGAGGCTCCTTGAAAATCCTTATCTTCCAGACAGCAATACCCCTCCCCCCAAAGTGCTGCAGTCCTCTCTGTGGTTGGCCTTGCGGTTCTGTGCCAGGCTGGCCGCCTGTGGGGCTTGGGAGTGCGGGGGGCCTGTGCCACCTCTGAGACCTCCTGCCTCCTCAGAAATTGGAGAGGGGGATTTTGCTTTCTTGGGGCATCTTGGTTCTGCCTGCCTGCATGGAGCTTGCAGCCAAAGGTCCAGCCTCCCCCCCCCCCGCCCATGTCAAAGTCTTTCCCAGGTGGGGTGTGTCCGGAGATTGACCCGGCACCTCTCTCTCTGCCTCCAGGTGGCCGGTTCAAGAAGGAGATTGTGGTGGACGGGCAGAGTTACCTCTTGCTGATTCGTGATGAAGGGGGACCCCCCGAGCTGCAAGTAGGGCACCTGTCCCCCCCGTTTCCCTGGTGCAAGGGTTTAGCCAACAACGGTCAGCTCCCGGGTTCACCACTGTCGGTTGCACGGAGCTTGCCGGCTAAATCCGACCTGGCCCTGAGACCTTTTCCCCCACCCCTCCATGATATGCCTCTTCCAGTTTGCCGCCTGGGTGGACGCCGTGGTGTTTGTCTTTAGTCTGGAGGATGAGATCAGCTTCCAGACGGTTTACAACTATTACCTGCGGCTCTGCAGTTACCGGAACACTTCGGAGGTGCCCATGGTGCTCGTAGGCACACAAGGTAGGCCAGGCCAGCCAATCGGCCAGGCGGGATGGTGGCCAAGGGCCTTCATTGGAAGGGACGGTGGCTGACCAAATGCTTCCTGACCCGGGGCCACAGCCGCTCTGAGCCTGATGGAGCCAGGGATGGGGACTCCCCCTCCCCTTCAGAAGGCTTGCTGGATCCTGAGCCGTGAGTCCTCTCAGTTCTCGGTTCCTGCCGCCGGACACAGAAGAGAGGGGGTCTTTGATTCCACCCTTCCCTGAGGTCCTGAACTCCTAGAATTTCAGCTGGGGGTGGGGGAGCAGTTGGGGGCTGTGGCTCAGCCAGCTTTGGCTGCCTTCCTCGCAGGGCTGGCATCCTGGAGCCCTTGCTGTGCAGACCAATTCCCAGACCCCTCCCTTGGTTTTTTCCTCCTCTCTGCCGCTCTGTGGGGGGAGGCGGGAGACCTTAAAGCCCCAGTTCAGAGCAACCACAGCAGCTCCTGCCCCATATCTCCCCCCCACAACAGATGCCATCAGCGCCACCAATCCCCGGGTGATCGACGACTCCCGGGCCAGGAAGCTCTCCAACGACCTGAAGCGCTGCACTTACTATGAGACGTGTGCTACCTACGGGCTGAACGTGGAACGTGTCTTCCAGGATGGTAGGGCAGAGGGGATCCTGGGAGGGGGGAAGGGAGGGGGGAGACAGCCTCCTGCCCGGAGCTGTCCTTCCCTTGGCCAATACACCCAGCCTCTACCCCCTCCTCTCTCTCCCTGCGCCCCCCCCCAGTGGCACAGAAGGTGGTGGCTTTACGGAAGAAGCAGCAGCTCTCCATCGGGCCCTGCAAGTCGCTGCCCAATTCGCCCAGCCACTCCTCTGTCTCTGCCGCCTCCGTGCCCACTGTCCACATCAACCAGGTGGGGCTGAGCAAAGGGGAACAATCTGCAGAGGGGGGTGGGTAGCTGCTTCCCAGCCTGGTGCATGGGGGATGGCAATGGGCACAAAGTAGCTCCTCAAACCCCCGGGTGCACTGCCTGGTTTGAGAGAGGGGACCATGGTGGCTATGCGGTCACAATCTTGGGATTGTTTCTGCCCCCCAGCCCCCCCACGGCTTAGGACCCTCACTTGCAGAGTGCTCTCGCTGTCCTTAGGCACCCTAATTCCTTTTGGCTGCTGTGTGGGTCTAAGCTGCCCTCATAAGGTGTATGGTCTGAGAGGGGCGCCCCATGACTCCTTCTGGGACACCAAGCCATCTGGCTTGAGGAACTCTGTCCTGGCAGGCTGTCCCAGGATCTCTCGAAGGCAGGGAGGGGGTTTCTTGGAGAGGGCCCTGGAGCATTTGGGGTGGGGCTCAGGGAAAGCAACACAGGCCCTGGGGGGCTATTAGGACTACGGAGATCTGCCTCCCCACTTCCACCATTCCAGGTAAGGGGGGAGGAGCAGCTGGCCGGGCAGGTGACAGAAGCAGGAGGAGGGGAACAGGATTTTTTAGCCGGGGGTGGGGTGGGGGAGATGTTTTGCTTATGAAAAAGACAGGGCTGGGTTGGGCGGCCGGCCGGCCGGGGATCCCTTGGCTCACAGCCTGCCCGTTTGTGCCAGGCTGCCAATGGGGGTGGGGCCTTCAGCGACTACTCATCTTCAGTGCCCTCCACGCCCAGCATCAGCCAGCGGGAGCTGCGGATCGAGACCATCGCGGCCTCCAACACCCCCACCCCCATCCGCAAGCAGTCCAAGCGCCGCTCCAACATCTTCACAGTGAGTCCTGGGGCGGCAGGGGGGGGGGAGGGGGCCTGGCAGCCAAGCCAGGGAGGGGCGGTGAGTGGACTGCATCCAAGCAGGCCTGCTGGGGTGAACTGCCAGCCCCCCCCCCAAGCCACACCACTCCGGGCTGGGTGGGCAGAAGGATTCTATGGGAGCCAGGCATCGTGGTCGCTGCCCTCCCCTTCACTAGCAGGATCCGTCAGAAAAGATCAGAAAGTGATGGTGGTGGGGAGCCTTGCAGAGATGGTCTGTCCTTGGGGAAGGGGAAAGGGATATGCCCCTCCCTGAGATTTTTCCCAGTCAGTAACAGCACACAACATGTCAGGGCTGGCTTGGAGTTCTGGGCACACAAATCGAGTTTTTGGAAGGGGGAGGTTATGAAAGCTAGGCCCAGTAGGAAGACCGCCCCACCCGCAGCCCTTCAGAGAAGACCCACCCTCTGGGTGCTCCGGGCATGAGGAAGGTGGGCCTTCTGGTTTCCAACGGTTGCGTCCGTGCTTGGACCTTGGCTGGCCAGTTCTGCATGCAGGGAAAGACACCCCCCAGCCCAGAGAGGCTGGCCTGGGCCCACGGGGGGAGACCCCCCTCCATGTGACTGGCTTGAAGTGCAGAGGGAGGGGCCATGGCAGGCCCCTGCCCTTCCCTCTAGTCAGGAGGCAGACCATTTTTCGCTGGGAGGGGGCGGCCTCCGTTTGACTTCCCTTGGCCAGTCCTGGAGGCCGCTGCTGCCTGAACATCCCCCCTCCCCAATACATGGCTGCTTCTGGGTCTCTGCTCTGTTTTGGCTCTGCTCTCTTGGCTTCCCCCCCCTGCACTCGGTCTCTCCCCTCCTCTGCCCCACCTCTGCCCCTGTCTTCTGCTGCTATGCTTCCACCGCGCTCGCTCCACTGGGTCTGCTTTGTGTGCTTCCCCCCTGGAATGGCTTGTGTGTGGCACCCTGCCTTGCCTGATGCTTCTCCAGGATGTCCCGTCTGGTGCATCCAGACACCCAGATGTGGCCAGCTGCCCCATGGCTTCTGGGCTGGGCACAGCTGCTGTCCTCTTGGGACAGAAGGGAGCGGGGACCCAAAGGGGGCGGGCTTTGGGGCAGTGTTGGGCTCCCCCTGCTCTAGAGGCTGAGCTGCTTCCTCTCCCCACCCCCTGCTGCTTTGGACCCTCCTGGCTCCTCCTCCCCCCTCCCCCTGCACGGCTCCCTCCTCTCCGACAACAGTGCGGCAGGAGTTTTGGTCAGCAGGGGGAGCCAGACGCCTGCTCTCTGCCGCTTCTCAGATGGCTGTTTGCTGCTGCCGCCACTGCCACCCCTCCCTAGCTTTGCTTCTGGTAGGCCAGCGTGGTAGGCAGGCGTGGTTGCTCTCCGCTGTCGGGCCGTGTCCGTGTCCATGTTCTAACCTGCCGAACTCTCTATTCTCTCGATGTTGCAGATCTGCGCCAATGTTTCCAACTTTTCATCCACCAAACGGCCTTTCCAAGTCCTTCCAAATTAGAAGACACCCCCCACCCCCTGGCTTCCTCCCCGCAGGCCGCTCAGTACCAATTCTCTCCCTTCTCATTGCTCTCCAGGGCCGGATCAGGGGCAGGCACTGGGAGTGATCTCAGATTAGTGGCCTGCCCTGCCCGCTGCCTGCCTGCCTGCCTGCCTGCCTGCCACTCGCTCGCTCGGGTCCCCCTCCTCCTGGAGACACGCAGGAGTCTTTCTCCCCTCCTCCCCCCCTCCATAAAGCCTCTGAGCGCTGCACTTTAACCCGGGACTGGTGGGCATGTGGAGGAACGCCTGGTGGCGGCGGCAGTGGCACCTTGGAAGACGGATGGGACCGCCGGAAAGTGTCAGGAGATGGAGGGGCCAAGGGACGCTTTGCTGCCATTCGCGCCCGCTGCTCCTCGCTCTCCGTCTCCCTCTTTCCTTCCTTCTTCCCTTCTGCATGGACTTGTCCTCTTCCTCCTCCTCGTCTTCCTCTTCTGAGCAAAGCAGCCATCTGCGGCTCAGCCTTCTTGTGAGCTCATCGGTCGGGACAGGAGGGCCCCTCCAGTGCGGCAGGGCTTAGTGGCCGGCTGCCTCGAGGGATGGACGAACGGACAGAGGGCTTGTGTGGACGATGGACGGCCAAGGGATGAAGCCACTCCTCCTGCCATTCGTGTGGTTCTGAATGTATCAATTGCGCCCTGTGCCGTGACTCTCGCGATCTTCTCTACTGTGTCGAGCACCTTCAACGGACTGTACATTCCCAGCTTTATTTATTGACCCATTTATTTATTTGGATGATGGTGATGAATTCGAGTTCTCTCTCTCTCTCTCTCTCTCCCTCTCTCTCTCTTTGTCCTCTGCCTGTTCTCAGTGTAAAGTTAGCTGTTTCATGTTGATGCTCTTTTGTAACACGACATCTGCGACAGACTTTGTAAGGTGCCAGTTGTGTTCACCCAATAAACGGTTGGACTGAGGAGGGTTGGTGCTGTTCTTTCTGGCTTCCGCCGCCTCTGCTCTCCCCGCGCCTTTTCCTCTGCTACTGCCGCTGCTGCTTTCCTGCTCCCATCCCATCCTGCTCTCGTCCGCCACTGCATCCTGTGACCTTGTGTTGTGTGGATGGTGTGCTGTATGTCTGTGTGTGTGAGCTGGGCTGGGCTGCCAGGGTGCCTGGGTGGGTAGAGAGGGGGGAAGCCCCAGCTTCTCGCCCCCCCTGGCCCTGCCTTCTCCTGTGGGGGCTAACGCTCACCTATCTCTCCTTCTCTTCCAGTCTCGGAAAGGTCCCGATATCGAGCGGAAGCCCCCAGAGAGTAAGGCGGACACGATTGGCAGCGGGCGGGCCATTCCCATTAAGCAGGTTGGCATTTCTCTCCCCCCTCCCGCATCACACCCGGCAGCGGACCCAGATGCTTGGCAGGTGGGCCAGCAGGGTGGGGGGGGGGGAGAGCAGAGGTGGGGAAAGGGGGGGCCAGACGAGGAGAGGCGTATCCATGTTGGGCCCTGTTGTTTCTCCATGCGCTGTTTGCATTGCCCGTCTGTGCCCATGTGTGTTGTGCGGCGTGCCTCTTCTGTGCCCTCAGAAAAAGTCATGCTGGGCACTCCTGTGGGCAGGGGTGTTGCTGACCCTCCATCCTGCTTTGCTTTGCCTTCATGAATGTTGGGGGTGCGCCAAGGACTGTACTGGAGGGGGGCTCCGGAAGCCTCTGATCCAGGAGGCCCCTTCTGCTCAGACTTAGCTGTGCTGGGCCCCAGTCCTGCCCACTTGGGAACCCCAGGGACAGGGGCAGTTTCCAGCCTGGGGAGGGTCCAGGCCTCTCTAGGCAAAGGGCTCCCCTGGGCCTTTCCTGGAAAGAAGAGGCGGGGAGCATGCTTCACACCCTTCCCCCACCCCTGGCAGGCAATAGGGGGTCTATTGAGGCTTTCCCTCCTGGCTGGGGTGGTCTCCTGGGGTGGGGGGCAGAAGGGCTTTCTCAATGGTGAATTAAGCTTGCAGGAAAGGGGGCCTCTGGCTGTCTCCTCTCTGGTCCCCCTATCCGGCCTCTGTGGCCCCCACCTTTCTAGGCAAAAACCACCACCCCAGTACAAAGCCAGCTTTTGAGTTGCGGGAAGGTCCCTGTGGCCAGCTGTGTCTGCAGCTGCTGGCCCACCCCACATCTCTGTGGACCCTGGATGGCCAGCAAATGTGGGAGGGGAGTGGAAGCCCCTGGGGGGAAGGTCCATCCCCTGGCTGCTTCCAGGCCTGTCCTGCTGAGGAGGGGAGGGGAGGGGTGTCTGCTCCAGTGCAGGCTGGGCCGGGGGTTCCTCCTTGGAGGGAGCCAGGATCGTGCTGGGAGCTTAGATTACATTTAAATTGCCATTTGCATTTTCCAATCAATCCGAGGCTTTACAATTAAGTTTGGTGTTAAAATTCTTAGCGAAAAGTGAGTGGAAGGGAGATTTGTGGGGGAAAGTGGTCCTGGGGGGGCCATTGGCTCTGCCTGCTTCATTACCCCGGATATTGTCGCTGCTGCTGCTGCTGCCGCCTCCGCAGTGGGGAGGGGGCCACTCCCGCCAGTGCTGGGCGTGGGGGCGGAGAAGTGGGGACCCCCTGCTCTCCCAGGGAGGGTCAAGGCTGAGCTGGTGAGGGAGGGGAGAGGGAGGGCGTAGAGTAGGGTGTGCTGGCAACTGGTGGGTTACTTTACTGTGGGGGTTGCATAAGGGAGCTGCCCATCCTGTCCCCCTCCTCCCTCCCCACTCATTGGCTTCCCCGCTGACCCCAAGGCCGGGTCTGTGGAATTTCTTGCACCCCGATCAAGTTGCTCCCCCCATTCTTTCTTTGGGGAGGGGGCTTTTGCACACAAAGGGAGGTTTAGGACGGAAGAGGCTGCCGGGCTGTTTCTGAAGGATGAGGGGGAAAGACCCACAGGCTGCATTTGGGGTGCCATTGCCAGCGTCTCTTCCGGCTGCTTCTCCAAGGATGGGGGGACCTGCCCTTTGCAAACTCAGCCTGCAGGATGGCAACCAGCTGGGCTCGGAGGAGTGTTCTAGTTGCATTGGTCCCTGGCAGCCACGTTGCCGGGAGGGAGGTTTGGCTTGGACACCCCTCCTTCCGGCCAGCCCCTGAGGACTGTCTCTTGGGGCAGTCCTCCAGTCCCAAGTGGGGCGTCACCTCTGCTCCGTTGCAGCCACATTCTCCAGGGGGCATCCAGCCCCGTTGGAATAGCTGCCCGGGGGAAGGTCCAGGATTTTGATTTGAGGCTAAAGGGAAGAGCAGGCACCAGTTTGGCTTTGCTGGCCTTCATTGGATGCCCGCTCTGTTGACCCTCTCTGCTTTTTCTGGGCCACTTTTGGTTCGGGGGGGGGAGAAGATCACTGGCATAACTTGACCAGCTTTTGTTGTGCGGGAAGGGGAGGAAGTGGAGAGGGCATCTCTGCACCAACACTACGAAGTGTCTGGGCTGAGCATCAGGGTCCCTGTGCTAGTGGGCTTTCTCTACCCTGGGGAGGGAGCTGCCTCAGCACGACTGACTGGTGAGAAGAAAGGTGACCCCACAGAGCTGCAGTCCCAAGGCAGCTCCTTGGTCGGATCCAGGATTGGGGTGATGGACGGGAAAGGAGTGGACGCTGCCTCCTGCTAGAAGACCGAGGGAACCTCTTGGAGTACGCGCCATCTCCTGCGCCCCAAAGCAGACGCGGGCTTTCATTTGGGGGGGATGCTGCCTTCAAAAACGCTTGAGTGCTTGTGAGGAAGAGGTGGGCTGGTTGGGAGTGGTTGGAAGAGAAGGACCTGGTGGGGGAGGCAAGACCAGGTCGAGGTCCTGTTGATGTCCGATGGTCTTTGTCCCCAGGGGGTGCTCCTGAAGCGCAGTGGGAAGTCCCTGAACAAGGAGTGGAAGAAGAAGTACGTGACCCTCTGCGACAATGGAGTCCTCACCTACCACCCCAGCCTCCACGTGAGTCTTTGGATGGGGGGAAGGACTTGCCGAGGGAGGACTTGCTCGCCGGGTGTTGGTCACCAGGGACTTCCCATCTTCCTCACTTCACTAAGGGCTTCTGTCAATGCTGTCCATCAGAGTTTGTGCCCAGGGGAGGGTGGCCTTTCCCTCCCCCAACCCCTAGTTGTGCCAAGGACTTTCCTCTCAGCCCCCAAAGGGCAGGATGGCACCGTGACCAGTTCCAGATTTTCTGGGCCCTGGAACTGTTTCCCTCGCCACGCCTGAAGCAAGGGACCTGCCAGGCGAGGGGGAAGGGGTAACCCCATGCCCTGAGCAGGTCCCTTCCTCCTGGTGTGGGACCCCTCCCCATGCCGCCTCTGCCCTCCATCCTGCCGAGGAGATGCAGAGGCATTGGCATCGGCGTGCCAGGAAGCGCCTCCCTTTCTGCAGCCACTGGAGCCATTCACACAATCACCTTCTGTTAATTCTATCACACATCTTAATAGCTTTCCACGCTTTGAACTCGTTGTTAATTCCAGTAATAAAATGAAATGAGAGAACTGGCTGCGTAATTAGCGAGGAGGCTTGGGAAGAAATTGCTGTTTTATGGCACGGCAGTAAATGCAGCACGTTGGTGACCGAGCTGGATGGCAGGGTGGCACTCCGTGTGGCAGCAGGCGGCCTTGCCGGAGCGCCCAGCCACAGCCACGCTTCTGCTGAGGCAGGGAAACCCTCCCCAGAGGGGCTGGGTGAGCGGGCTGCGGGGCGACGCACCTGGCACACAAGGGGGGAACTTCGGAAGGTGCTTGTGGTGCCCCCCAGCAGGGAGACTCTGGAGAAAGCGGGACGGAGGGACTGTTTGGGGGGGAGAGCAAGCTGAAGACGAGGGAACTGAACTCCCTGGATTTGGCGGTGGGGCCTTCCCCGACTACGGGGGTCTCACCAAGTCAGCAAAGGGGGAACTACAGCAGCCTTTTCCAGCTCTCCTTTCGATTATGGGGCTGGGGGAGGAGATATTTCCAGGTCTCTGAGCTTGAAATGGGGCAGGGAAGTGAAAGCAAGCAAGGGGGGGCAATTCACCCTGTCTTCCTTCCTGCCCCCTTCCTCCCGAACCTCCCCACCCACCCACCCACCCACCCAGGACTACATGCAGAATGTCCACGGGAAGGAGATTGATTTGCTGAGAACGACGGTGAAAGTGCCCGGCAAGAGGCTCCCCCGGGCGGCCACTGCCGTGGCTCCCTCCACCTCAGCCCCCAGTGCCAGCCCCAAGACCAACGGCCTGGCCAAGGAGAGGAGCGCCCTGCCTTTCCCCGGTGGATCCAGTAAGAGTCCAGGGCTGGCTGGGGGGATCAGCAGGGTGGGAGCCTTGACCCTCTTCAAGACAGGGTTTGGCAGGAGATGGCTCTGGCCGGATTGGGGGGAGGATGGACAGTGGTGGCAGCTCCCCATCAAGCCCACCTCTGCCTCCTCCTCTTCCTCCTCCTCCAGCCTTCCCCTAATGGGATCTGGAAGGCAGGAGGCGCGATGGAGGGAGAGGGAGGAGGAGACGGAGACGAGCGGCTCTATTAACGGTTTTCCGTGTCTAATTAAATGCAAATCACCAGCATTAAAGCCCCATTACGGCTGAGCATCCGAGAAGCCCTCTGAAGTTGGGAAGTTTGTGGAAGAAAAAGAAAAAGCAGGCGCTGGATTTTGCCTGCCGACATAGCCAATGCTTTTGTGGGGAGGGGATTTCCTTCCCCAGCTGAGAACACCCTCCCTGGGTTGGAAGACCAGACCTGGGGCAATTCCTCTGGCCAGTCTGGGTGATGGTGGTGTTCTTGGGTCCCAAGGGGCAGCCCCTAGGCTCCCCCCCCCTGCAAAGCTGTGCTCTCAATGGACCCATCCCCCTGCTCCCCCCTCCCCTTGTCTCTGCCGGCCGAGTTCCTTGGGACACCTGCCAGGCTGCCTCTTAGTCGCAGCGATTGCCTTTTTGCCAGCTGCTGGCAAAAGGCATTCGACAACCCCCCACTGCAGGCAAGGGGACACTCTGGGGGGGGGAGAAGGGGGGAGCAGTGCAATCCTCCTTCCTCAGGTCGGCTCAGCTTCTCTCCCTATCATCCCTCTAAGCCTTCCCCCCTATCCACAGCTTGGGGGCGTGGGGTCTGCAGCACAGCCGGCAGGAGGAGGTCAAGGGCTGCTCCCCCCCCCAAGGTCCCTGGCCGAGCCCTTGGCCCCTTCGACCGCCCCCCTCCCTGGTGCTGCAGGGGCAGAGAGCACGGGGGCTTGGCTCCCCCACGGCGGCTTTGCCCTGCCTGCTGTGATCTTGTCACGTCGGGCTCCGTGGATGTTAACATCTCATTATCTTTGTTACTGTAAGTACAGTATCCGCTGCTTTATGCAGAATTATTCTCCAAGGACTAATTGATGGATCCATGTTTAATTCATTAATCG
>JAEANM010004784.1:0-20363 GCA_017656035.1 Myanophis thanlyinensis
AAACCAGGTTGTGATGTTGCCCGTCAGGATGCTCTCTACAGTGCAGGAATAGAAGTTCCTGAGCACCTTTGGTGGTATATATATATATTATTTACTTTATATAATAATATATAAAGTAAAGGTTTATTAACCATGATTTGAATAAGCTACAATTAACTATGTTTATCAATAGCTAATTTTAAGAATGAATTAAAAATCATATTAAGTCAAAATAAAAGCACATTGACAGATTTGTGTGGTGGCCTAGTGGTGAAGATGCTTGCCTCCCACTCAGAAGGTTGAGAGTTCAATTCTAGGATGTTTGGGTGCAAAGGTGCAAAGAGAAAACATCTGCTGAGAACTCCACGTAGGCATCAGGAAGGGCATCTGGCCATTAAATGCTCAGCTCCATTCAGTTGCCCTGATTCTACCCCAAATTAAGGGATTACAGGGTCATAAAAAAGCACACTGACACACTGTAGTTTAGTTTGACATGTAAACCCAAGAAACTATTTATTACAAACTTAATGTCCCCACACCCAGGGCTAAGTGAAACTCAAAACAACCACATTATACATAACACAGGGTGGTGTAACTTCTGGGTTGACAGCTACATTTTACTGCATTAGTTATCCCTTAGTCTTTTTTTCTTTCTTCTTTCTTCTTTATTGGCCAAGTGTGACACACAAGGAATTTGTCACTCAGTCTACATTCAATCAACAAAGCAATAATAAAAAGTAAGATACAAATAGGAGAAAGTAGTAGGAAAGATTGGAAGGATAATAGTAACAGAGGCCTACAGCATGGGTAAATGTCCCTAGACATAAGACGGTGCAATGGGAATTAGATGTTCAGCAGAGTAATGGCACAAGAGAAAAAACCCTGATCTCTTGTCTAGTTGTTTTGGCACGCAGTGCCTTGTAGTGTGTCCTGAGGGGAGGAGTTGAACAGTTTATGTCCAGGATGTGAGGGGTCTATAGATATTTTCTCAGCCCTCTTTCTGGTTAGTGCAGATACAGGTCCTCAGCAGAAGGCAGACTGGTTGCAATTTTTCTTTCTGCAGTCCTTGAAATCTTTACCTGTTCTGTTTGATTGCTATACCAAATCAGATAGTCATAGACATGCAAATACAAATGACAGACTCAATAATTCCTTGGTAGAACTGTGTAGGAGACAGGACTACTATAATTCAACTCTCTTTTTCACTGTATATTCTACCCTTAACAATGACCAAGAAAGTTGCAATTGGTGGTCTCTTTAGCCGTGTTACTCTGGGAAAGAAAGGTTAGATTACAGAACCTTGGACATTGATTTTTCACTAATAAACATGTTAAGACAATATCTGTTACCTCGTTAGTTCCTTTGATTCTTTAGCTACAATTTCATTTTAATTAAGGTGCACTTTATTTATTAAATTTATATGCCATCCTTCTCGCTGTCAAGTGATTTAGCTTGTTGCTTATGATATAAATGCAGTATTTCCTTTTGTAAACATCTATTTTCATATCCAGACTCAAATTCTATTAGATGTTTGTGTATTTATTAAACTAAAAATTCTCTAGTCATTGGTGCTTCAATACCGGATTGAATTGGCATCGTGCATTGCAAAACCACATGACTTTTGTCACACTGGTTCAAAGGGGAAATTGGAGCTATTTGTGGAAAAGTTTCATTTTTGGAAAGGCAGATGTCATTCTGTTTTTGGATTGTGTGTGACCTAGCATAACAGGATAGTAAACCTTGTTAAAGACACTATGAGAATGCAGCTTTCTGAATCAACGACAGGGCTTGGATATACAGTGGAAAGGCAAACTGAATTATAGGTGGCCTAGATCGATATACATAGAAACACTAACTATGAATAAACAAAGGAAAAGGAGAGGAGAAGGCGATAATGAAATTATCCAGCAAAGGATTACTGAAAAGAAACAAAACATCTCTGATGCTTCTGCTCTACATCTTCCCTGCTAACATTTGCTCTATTGGATGACACTGAGATAAAGGCCGAGTTACAAGATTGGCTCCTCCCATGTTTTTACTTTGAGGCCTTATAGCCAAGATTTCGTCTGAATCCTTTTCTCATTCACTTGCAGCTTCTGAACATTTTGAGGAGCCCTTGGTGCTCTCTGAGCTTACTTGTTTTGATGTAGATGTTTCATTACCCTAACTAGGTAACATCATCACTGCAATGATGCAGAGAGCACCAAGGGTCCCTCATGTCAGCCCTGAGCTACAGATATTCTCCTTTATTGGAGTATTTTGCTCTAAACAATACACTTCTGCTACTTAACACAACTTATTTGGGTGTATCTCCCAATTATTTATTAGCATCTTCTTGCTGCTGGTGCTGTTATTTTTTTCTACCAACCACCACACTGCATTGGACAAGTCAAGGCTGACTAACATTTTCAAGTGGTGGGCCTCACTGGTCAAGGTAACAAAATGTTAAACTTGTCTAAATTTTAAGATAAATCTTACCATTAGAACTTGTATAATAATATTTGAAAGTTTGTGAAGTTCAAACAAGAACATTGAAATCTGTTTTAGCCGAAAACCCGGTCAAAATCGGGTCAGAATTACTCAGACGCGAGGTCAGTCTAAATGACCGCGAGGGGTCCCTTTATTTCCAAGCCGCGAGTAAAGCTCATGATGAGCTTTCAGCACCAGTCGTAAGTGGAGGAGAAAAGCGAGCCGCGGCTTTTTATAATTTGCCGCGGTGTCACTTTCCACGCTCCCCATTGGCTGGGCGGCTCAGCCAATGGGAAACGTCCCTCCGACAGCCAATCAGCTGTCGGGTCCAAAGTTCTTGCTGGCGGACTGGAGTGGAAGCTCCGGTCGTGCCTGCGCGGTACATTACAAAATCAAGTCATAAGCCAAATGGTTTACACACTGTAATAACTACTGTAGGTTTACACCATTGTGTTAAGCATGTTCCCGTTTAGAGAACAGTCAATTATTTTTTCAGCAATTCAGTTTGATTTTAGAAGAAGTATACAACTGATGTAACTTTTGCTGATAATATTTTTAATAAAATAAACTACAGTACAGCAACTTTTTAAATGCCTGATTGTTTTGTTTGAGTCTTAAGAGAAATACACACACTGATGGGATGGCATGGTAAGTAAACTTCATTGCTGAAAATCTACTTACTAAGCAGTTATTGCAGATAGAGCAGCATTGTGAAGAAAAATTGAATTAACCTTTAGAATATATATATGTAATAAATAATATAAATCCACCCAGAGTCACTTCAACAGTGAGATAGGTGGCATATAAATTTAATAAATAAATAAATAAAGACAGAGGAAACAAAGACTTTTATGAGTTAAAAGCTCTTTATAATACACTCTTTTATTGTTTGCAAATCTATTAATAGCTCCTTCAAGGAGCATTTTAACTAAGACAACAAGGATTGTTTGATATGAAATTATAATTTTGCCATAGAGGTTAGCAAATTACTGCAAAAAATAAAGCTTTTGATTTTTAATCATTTTATAGTAATATAAATGTAGCATTGTCTATATTCTTGGTATATTTTTATTTTTATTTATTTATCTTTTATTCTTATTTATGTATTTTTATCCCACCATTATTGTTTTTACATATAAAGTGGTGAACATGAACAAAACTCCTTCCTCCATTTTCCTCATAGCAACAACCCTGCTAGCTAGCTGGGCTGAGAGAGAGTGACTGGCCCAAAGTCACCCAGCTGCCTTTCATGCCTACAGCAGGACTAGAACTCACAATCTCCCAGTTTCTAGCCTGGAGTTTTTAACTACTATACAAAACTGGTTCTTATTAACAAAATTAATATAGACCTGCTATAGCGCTTGTAATATTTTAGGATAATAATAAAAGCTAATGAAGAAAAGAACACTATGAATCCTAGATACTTGGCACTTTAAAAACAATGTAATTCTCCCCTCATCTGTTCTTCATTTACAAAATGAGAGAGAATATGACTTAGGTTTGAAAAGTTTCACTTCAGTGCTAAGCTGAAGAATTCCATTACAGTATATTATTCTACAAGAAATTTTGTAGAGATGAGATCTCATTGTGTGAACTCCCAAGTGGCAGCTGTTAACAGTTGGCAGAATCCTTTGAACTTGATTTACTTATTCAAAAGATATACAATTATGAATTAAATCAGATTACTCTGGGTTTATGTTAAAAGCCTGTTGTTAGGTGCCACGTGACAGGCATCAGGTACACTAAGACGTGCCAAAAATTTTACTCCGCCATCACTGAAAAGCCTATCAAGAATGCCTTTTTTCTTTCATTTTTACTTATACAAGAAATGTAATTGATTTGGTTTTGAAAAAAAAATCATTGCTTAATTTGCTTTCATGTGAAATGGGGTATATGCGTCTGTCCTTGAAAATGCTGGTGGTTCCCCAGTAATGTCAGTAAAATTTCTGGAATTTTTTTTTTTTCCAGTTTAATGTAAGAATGTGTGGATGGAGAGAAATCAGAAAAGTTAGAAGTTGGAAACGCTCCTTTCTTTTCTTGTAAAAGGAAAGAGGAGGAAAACAACACAAAGGATAAAAATGTCATAGAAGTTAAAAATCAATGCATTTTCCTTGGCAGGTTGTTTCTTCCCTGCGATGTTTTGGTCTGGATTCTCCCTTTTCTTCATATTTCCGGGTATAACTTTTATGAACTATTTAAAAAAAAAAAACAGTTTGGTGACAAGCTTTCTTTTTCATTTCTCCTTTTTGGAAAAGTTCCTGCCTATCTCTCTAATGCTGCAAGAAGAAAAAGGACTGTACATTAATTGAATATAGCAACTGGAATGAAATACAAGCATTGATTCTTGCTGAATTTCCATAAACACCTCTTCAATTCCCAAGTCTTCCCTCAGGGAATATTCTAGTGGCCAAAACTTTGGGGGAAGAAGAGTATGAGAAAGTGAAGTGGGACAGGGAACTATGTTCCCTTCTGCGTCACCTGCCAGGGACTATCTGGGTAAATTAAAAAAAAGCACTTTACCTTAAAATGTAGCTTGCTGCTGAAAACAGTCCTTTAGGTATGATCTTGAAAAATATTACTGAAATCTGAGTGTTTTGCAGAAGTTGCCAAAGAAACACACCCACCCTGTGTAGGATTTAAAATAGGACGTCTAGACAAACTCCTACTGTCTGACCTTTTACGTATTTCCTAATCCAACCAATCTTGCCAATCAATTGGGTGACTAATCAGCAATTCGCTTTATACAGTGTTATAAAGGCCCGACGAGGCCCAGATCACCATTATAAATTTCAATCGGGGCCTTCTTCAGCAACTCTCAGCTTCCTTTATCCAGACGAGCTCTGAGAGGATTCTAGGCTGTGATGTGTGCACTGGATCATCATGAAGTAATTTTGGAGTGTGTATGTGTGTGGGGGGGAGAGGCAGGGAGTGTACTGTAATATCCGAAAGCCGCAACTGGATTGTGAAACAGAGGCTGCTTTCATCCAGCAGGACCCCAGAGTTTATATAAAACCAAAAAGGAAGACTGGAGAAAATCTCTGGTGAAAACAAAAACAGAGGAACTGGTGACGTTATAGTCTAGAGCAGCCGTTTCTTTCGAGGCAGCATTTGGTCTGCTTCTTTGTAATATTAGATGTTGAAAGTGAACTAAGCATCATTTCACCACTTGCAACTCGCAGTGCCTCCCCCCCCACCCCACACCCTGAAGTAAATACGGTATGTTTATGCGTTCCTCATCCTGGCCCTTGTTCCCAATTCTGTAAAAAGCAAACTAGAGGCTGATTTAAAAAATCATCCATCAACCATGAGGTAGAAGCAAAAATTCCCCCCAGATGTATCCAGTTGTCTCAAGAACTCTCAAGATTTATTTATGGATTGCAAGATTTAAATTTAAATATCTCATGATGTCCTGAAAAAATACATCCTTATTTCTAGTCATGGCCAATGGAGATTTCAAAGGGAAAAACTAATCTAGACAGCTGCCTTGAGTCAGTGCTGGTCTCTAAGTTACTGCTCCCTTGTAATGGAGACTGATGATGAGACTTCCCAATTCATTGATTCATTCATTGATTCATTGATTTGTTCATTCGTTCGTTCATTCATCCATATTAAAATTAAATGTCACTAACAATATCCTGTTTGTGATTCCTTCTTTCTCTCACCCCCATCCAAGGAATTTTCATTCAAGCATCTGGCTATCAATGACCTCAAAATGACAGGTGTGAGTCTGACTGACCTTCATCCCTTTTCATTGTGTAATGTATAAAGGCGAGGGCTTTGATTTGGCTATCCACCATATTGCTGATCAACCTAGAATTCTGCTATCTCGTGTGGAAGGTGTCAATATCCAGAAGGTCTTCTTTCACGGGGGGCCCAAAGGAGGAAGAGTGTGGCGATAACACAGCCTGTATATCTTCAGCAGTTCAGGCCTCCAGTGCATTCAGTAGAGCCCTTTCTAAGGTCAGTAATTCATGACTACAATAACCTGATTACTGTATTTATTGGTAACAATTGAGTCACATGCTGTTTATGTGTTGGCTTTCTATTTTCCTCTCATCAGTTAGAAGTCCAAATCCAATTATTTTCCAGCAGCTCATAATTTTCCTGAAAGAGGAAATGGGATGTAGATAGAGAGCTGAGGGGGTTTACTTGGTCTCCTCCCCCTTGTCACTTTGTCGCTCTTTTGTCTAAGAGATTGCTAATCCAAAGTCACTTCCTTTTGCCTGACTTCCCAGGCAAATGGGAAGTCTAGACTCACATAAAGCAAATGTTCTTTTGACATTTGATGTTGTGTAGCTAGTTAGTTGCTAAGATTTGCCTAGCCTGTATTTCCTATCAATAAATCTCAGTTCCCTTCTAGCTATAAAAATCTGATTCATTAATCCTTGCTCTCATAAACAGTGTGTGTTAAGTATATTAAGATGCTTTCTTTTAATCAGATTTGTAAAATATGAAGTCCATTATTTATTATGATCTATGTCAGCTTCCAAGGGATCCTTGCAACAGATTATAAGAAGGGATCTCATAGAGAATCGAAATAAGAATAAGGACATGGGAAGAAACTTGTCTCTTGAATTGCCACCGAGTCTATTTTTTTTGCTCTTGTGTAGCATATCATGCAGAAAAATATTTGCAGATAACCATGCCTGAAATATGTCACTGATGTGGATTTTTTTCCTTAAGAGTTGCCCCCTTTTTTTTACACTTACATAATTTTTTCACCAAATCTTGAGAATGTCCAAGTTATGGATGAAATGACATGGATGAAATGCGGATTTGGGAGTCATTTTTAGCTAGGGCTTTTCTTTCTGTTCAAATGATCCTGCTGGGAGCATGAATGAGTTTGAGGAGAGGAATGAAAGAGATGAGGACTATGCAGTAAGAAGGGGAAGATCAGGCTTTTTGAGCAGCTGACCAGTCAGTCTGCAAAAGTGGTTGAACTAGCGAATTAATTGTAGTACAAAGAAAAATCTCAGCCGGTGATAATGACTAACTGGCTGAAGGGCCAGTTCATGGATTTTGCTTCACTTTACTTCAGCTGTATTTGTTTTCCTACTCCTTCAAAGCACAAGGGGCCCTTGCAGTAAATTCTGCTTCAAGAGACATTTCTGCAGCTGGAATGGAGAATGCGTTCGGGAGCAGACAGGAGGGAAACTCTTGGCACGAATGAGAAATACTCCTTTGCGGAACCGTATATCCAGAGGGAGAAGAATAGGAATGGTTTAAAATGTTGTTGCTAGCTGTGGATGACTCATCCTGGAGCGTTCTCTGGGCAATAATGTATTTGAATGTCATCTTCATTGAATACAGAGCTGTGTGTATTGTGTGGTCATAAAAATAAAATGAAACACATTTTAGGTAGCAACGGGTTATAAAAGAAGTATGAAAACAATTCCTGGATCAACAGATCATACATAGGTCAGTGATTGATTGCAAGGGTTGTTTTTTATTTTTATTTTGTCTTAGAGAAGAACTATTTTTCAAACCTGTTCAGAAACTCTAGTTGTCAGTGGGAATGCAATAATTCTCAAACTGGGCTTTTTAACTTCTTTTTTAGTGAGTAGAAAAGACAGCGAGATAAAAAGTACAGTATTATACAAACACTATTCCACTGATATGTACATATCTAAGGTTAACAGTTGTGAATGTCCAGAGATGTAGTCTCAACACTATTGTCTGTGCTGTTGACCTCTGCCTTACTTTTGCCTTGGAGCAATTTCTCATTATGGGTTATGTAATACTTCCCATTGCTACCATCAAATTCTTTGGAGAAAAGAAATCCCTTGTCCTGACTTCTTTCTCTTAAAAAGATGGGATGTTCACAGTTTTTGCAACTTACTTGCCTGTAAACTGATATAATACATATAATCCTTACAACAGTTCATTTAGTAACCATTCAAAGTTACAACAGCACTAACAAAAGTGACTTATGATCATTTTTCACAGTTATGACCTTTGCAGCATTCCCATGATCATGTGATCAAAATTCAGATGCTTGGCAACTGGTTCATACTTAAGACCACTGCTGTGTCAATAGGAAAGCCAGATTCACTTAACAACTGTGTTACCAAAAACTGCAGTGATTCACTTAACAAATGTGGCAAAAAAAGATCATAAACTGGGGCAAAACTCACATAGGAAACAAATTTGGGACTCAATTGTGGTCGTAAATCGAGGACTACCTATAATATTTAGTACATAAATTATTTATTTATTTAGTATATGGGAAATAAATAATAACAGTATAGTAAATAGTAAATAGTACAGTAAAAAAGATGAAACAAGTAATCATTTTTGTCAGTGGCTGAGTCAAAATTTCACAAACTGATCACAAGCAATGTCAAGACTGAATGGCCAGAATTATTCATTGGAAACTTTGCCCAAAGTTTGGATTTAATGTAGTAAAAACCATTGGGTCCCTCAAGTTGAAAAGGTTTGGGAGAGTGGGCAGGTTAAGATATTATGGGAATTTAAGTCCCAAACAGACAGGCATCTTATTTATAACATGCCTTATATAACAGTTATTGAATGGAAGAAAGCCTGGTTCACTGATGTTGCTAGCCTGAGTGATGCTAGGACTGAGGAAAAAAACAACTGAAAAAAAAATGAAATATTGAGAGTTTCAGATTGAAGATATTTGGAAATATTAAATTTATCAGATCCGAACACCTAAATTTTACAAAAACATACCCTGCTCAGAACTGTCTATATTTTTTAGATTTTACCTTAATAAATCTTAGGTCCTCTGGTAGAACTTGAATTATTAAATTTCTACCAGTCTGTGAATCTTAACTCTAGATTACCTACACAAGTCAAATAATCTGTTGAAAAAGAAAAGTGTGCATTGGCTGATTACATAAAAGACAGCCAAGAACAAGCATAGATGCAAGTTAAAAAATTGGAAGTTACTGTATGTGCAGGAAACAAAACATGCATATCAAAATAATATAACAAAAACAAAAACAGAAAAAAACTGGTAAGGAAAAGCATTACTGATCAGGGGAAAATGGATAAAGATAAAGCCTGACAATGGCTTATAGCTAGAATATTAAAAAAAGAAACTGAAGGTTTGATTTTGGCTGCTGAAGATTAAGCTATTTGAACTAATGTATCAGAGGTCAGAGTTGAAAAATCAAATCATTCAAAGTCCGGATTGTACAAAGAAGCAAAAGAAACAGTAGATCAGTTTGTGCAAGAAGATTGTACAAACTGATTACAAATAAAAGCATAACACAATCGCCAAATGATTCACTGGAAGATTTGAAAAGTTATGTTAATTATCAGTAATTAAAAATTGGTGGGAACAAAGAACTAACAAAGTAGTAAAAATGAGCAGGTTAAAATATTATGGGATTTTCTGAATACAAACTAATGAAGTCTGAGGCTGTTAACATAGCAGATTTAACTGGTTGAAAAGAAAGAGTGGATATTAATGTGGCAATACCAGAATATAGTAAAAATAAAAGAGAAAAATTGGAGTGGATCACAAAGTTACCAAGATCTGAAAATTGAAATATTATGGCATAAACCATGATGTGGGGTGCCAGTGGTTATAGGCGCACTGGATACCGTACCAGAAAATCTTGGACGGCACTTATAAAAAATGTGCATTGACAAAATTTCCATCTGTCAATTGCTTTGTACCTATGCTGAACATTTCAGTCCCATCTCCTTTTCAGGGGCTAAAAATAAAATTATTTAATGATTTGAAAATCAGTCAGTGTTAAAATAAGACAATCTGTTTCCTTCTAGTTTTAGATACTCAGTTCCTCCCAAGTTAAATTTGAATGAAATAAACATTTGGCACTGATATGATCACAACACTTTAAGCATCAATCTCCCATAAAATGCTACAGGGAAACTGGACACAGATCCAGATGGCGAGAAACTGAAGTTCAAATGTCATAGATAAAGACATAAAAAAATGGTTAAAGACAAAGAAACAATCCAGAGCAAATTCTTGAAGTAATTAACAGATTGATTCAGACCATCCAAATCCATAAGGGAGAACAGCATACCTTCAAACAAAGAAATTTAAGTTGAGGCAAATCTTGGTTTAGAATGTTTCCTTTGCCAAGAAGAAAAGGAATTTTCCCAGTTTGTTTCTTCAGGGTAGCTTGTTCTGACTAATCTCTGACTCCCAGAGATTGCAACCCTCATCAAGGTTTTAGGAAAACTTCCTCTTAGGTCCTGTGAACTCCCTAGAAATATTGGCGCCTTATCACACCTTCAACCCAGAGACACTTATCTCTGCCCTGCCTGAGGGCTCAGACAGACCATTCTGTTGATTTAATTTCTCCTCCTCTCAAGCAGGCCTTTTCTTTGCTTCCTGAATCCTGAAGATGCTCTTGGCTTTGATATTACATCCTTCTTCACCTTTAGTTTCAGGGAAGTTTAGTTCCATTCTTACCATGGTTTCTCCAGCCTGAACTTTGCTTGGCTATGTACTTCCATTAGAAACTAGTTTAACAGAACCACATGGCTGCTCCCAATCTCCACTTTGCTTAATCAGAAGCACGTGCTCACCAAACCAGTTGTTAAACTGGTTGCATCCCACCACTGGAGCAGGTGCCCATCGCTATAATAGCTATAGAAAAGATGACGGCTCTTTGATGCACCTTCTAGCCATCAATCTTTATTTGATTTCAAACTCAGATAGCACTTAACTGTTGCCATGATTGCTCTTAAAATCTGTAGAAAGATAAATAACTTTTGCAACTTTACTTTGTCATCCATATGAATTTCAGTGTAGGTTTATACTTTGCCAAAGTATTTGTATGAACCTCAGATCAGAAGCAAGGTTATATTTATGAGTTGCTATATTCCTAGCCAATCCTACTTACAGATATTCCCTTTATTACTACTCATGTGACAGTCTTTTTGGTCTCTCCCTTGTTTTACCTGATCTGTACTTCCCCCACTTGCTTGCTCAGTTGTAAGAGAAATATACAATTCTACATAGCGCCTCCGAATATGAAACAGTTTATCTCTTGTGAAAGGGCTATGTTTTATTTCTCCTAATCCCTAAAATTGATCTAAGGTGACTCACTAGTAAACTTTGCCTGTCTAGCAACCCAAATAAGACAGCATAATTAAATACATTTGGACATAAGAACAACAAAAACAAGGACTGAAATAATAAATGCTGCATTCTTAAACCTTGAGTTGTGTACACATTTATTTAGGTGTAGTTTATACTGAATTCAAAATTCAGTTGAGCTGACACCCAGCGGCTTTCAGTATAAGGATACTTGACAGATGAATGCCTGTAAAGCCATCAGACTCACATCTATGACCTAATAAAGATTTGATAAGATCACTTCTGGATTAGCATCCTTAGGTTTAAGACTGAAAGTTGGAAGCTATCTTATTCTAAAATCCAGCTTTTCTTGATCACGGTACTTCTGTAAATTTTCAGCAATGGCCTACTTCAGAAGGTAAACGATAGCAAGGGAGATGCCACAAAGAAATTCATTTCTTATAAAATATTTTTGAACATATTCTAATCAGATCTGTTGTCATTTTACTCTTTCAGGTGGTGGAACTTGGTTAAAAAAAAAGAGGCAAAATAATAAGTCTTAATATGAATGTACCACCTTTTCTGCTGCATCTTAGAAAAAAATGCTATGGCTGTCTTTGGCACCTGCATTCAAGTGGACTTTTTATTTTCTCTTAATCATTCACAGAACCTCATCAAGTTTTTGTGGAACCCCAGGATCACAGAAGACATGATAAAAACACATCCCATTTTAAAGAGTCTTATGATGCAAGATAGTGTTAACTGGTCCTTGGCCACTTCTGCCACTTCAAGATGTTGCTGTTATGGGAAGAGCATCTGTTTGACCCCCATTGAACAAAAGTTCCCTGTGGTTTTTAGAATTACTTTCTTTGTTTCTGCCTAGTGCTGAAGTCCAGCCTCCATTTTTTTTAACAGCAAGGCCTTAGAATTGACTCTGAGCCTAAGGAGTTGTTTTGCTTTCACCCAATACAATGCCCAGTCACTACTCTCCTCCATCCTAAAGTTGTTGCCACTTTCTTCCCCAGTATTGTCTTCTGTGAAGGAGAATAAACAAGAGGCAGGCATAATAGAGACTTAAAACATTGATGCCAAAACTACATAGGAAGAAAAGCAATCATGCTACAATGGAAAAGAATAGACAAATGAATCAATATGTGTAGTTAAATGACCCCACTTCCTGATGGTTGTTGATTCTGCCCGGAAATCTTTCTTAAGGATTCCCTGAAGTATGTTTTACCTGGAGATGCTGGGACACTTGAGACTTTCTACAGGTAAAGTACAAAAACTATTACTGAGCTGTCATTTTTATCTCAAAGAATCAGCTCCAACTACAAGTCCATTCTTCAAGGTGTCATTTTCACTCTAAAGCTCCATCCCATAATAGCAACTCTAGCAAGACTCATGAAGGTAATATTTCTTTTTGCTGCTGTCGCTCAATTAAAAAAAAGTTACATATGTACAGGTACATAGTCCTCGACTTACAAGAATATAAACACATCATATTAAAACATTTCATTTAGTGAGAGTTCAAAATTACAACGGCACTGGTAAAAGTGACTTATGACCATTTTTCACACTTGTAAATGTTGGCGCCTCTCATGTAATCAAAATTCAACCACTTGACAATTGACTCATATTTATGACCGTTGCATGTCCCGGGGTCATGTGATCACTTTCTTCAACCTTTTGATGAGCAAAGTCAATGGGGAAGTCAGGTTCACTTAACAAACTGTGTTATTAACAACAACTGCAATGATTCACTTAATGATTGTGGCAAAAAAGTTCATAAAATGGGGTAAAATTCACTTAACAACTGCCTCGCTTGGCAACATAACTTTTGGGCTCCATTCTGGTTGTAAATAGAGGACTACCTGCATTTATATTTTATTTATATTATCTTTACCTGGAAAGTAAACATTACACCATCTTGCAAGATAGCAATTGTTCCAGTTTGGTGTTTTCCAGATGTTCTGCAGTTCATCTCCAACCACAGGAGTCATAAGCTGTGTTATGTCTGGGTTGTATGTTGTATCCAGCACATCTGGATGGCATCAGGTTGAAGGAGGCTGGGCTAAACTGAAACTAAGAGCTGGGTCACACAGTGAGTATCATACTTGTGCTGGTAGTTAACATGTGGGCCAAATAGCAGCATTCTGCTACAAGAGGACAATGAATTTGGAAGGTATGAGTTTAATCTCATCTCACACATTTATCATAGAATGTTGAATAAAATTTTTTTGAGTCTTTCTCATCCTATGTTCCTCAGTTCAAAAAGCTTCCAACTCTGTAGAACATGGGTGTCCAATCTTGGCAACTTTAAGATTTCAACTCCCAGAATTGGCCAGCCAGCAAGTCTTATAGTTGCCAAGGTTAGACATCCCAGCTGTAGAGAAATCCCCATGGCTGCTTGTTTCGTTTGAGCCACAGTTTACCTCAGAAGTGGAAAATGGCACTGATAATTTGAGAATAAAAGAATGCATAAATACATATATGGACAATACAATATGGTGAGTCAAGGCGGCTTACAAGAATATAAAAGCATCATATTAAAATAAAACTAATAAAAGAGAGAATCATATAATAAAATAATATAATAAAATAACCCACCACCATGGCAACAGTGCATCATACGACCCCAGCCATCCCAACAACAGACCGTTTACCACAATGCGATCAGGAAAGCGTTTTCACTCCCTGAAGGAAAACACAGAAAGAATGAGGAAAAGCTTCTTTCCACAAGCAATATGGACACTTAATCAGGAACTACAAGCACACTCAGGACCACAAGAAGAATCCATGACTGCATCTAACTCCCACCTTTCCAACTACCCTTAACTATTTTTCTAACCTCCACCCTTCCTTCCTACCTTAACTTACCCATGGTTGTGTAAGTATTTCACTGCATATCGTACCATGTATGACTGTGTATGTGTCCAATAAATTTGAAATTGAATTTAACCGGCTCCATCCCACTCTGCATTCCCCAGGCCCACTGGCATAACCAGGTCTTCAGTGCCTTCCAGAAGAGTGCTAGAGTGGGGGCTGTTCTAATCTCTGGGGGAATGATGTTCCAGAGGGAGGGAGCCACCATGGAGAAGGCCCTTCTTCTGGATCCCACCAGGTGTATCTCCCTAGGGGATGGGACCTACAACATTTGTTGCCTACCATTTTGGTGGGTTGGGTAGATGTGATCCATCAAGAGATGGTCCCTCAGATAACTGGTCCCAAGCCTTGAAGGGGTTTAATGGTGACAACCAGCACCTTGAATTGCACCTGGAAGCAAATTGGCAACCAATACAGCTCCCTCAGGAGAGGTGCTACATGTGCATACTAAGGTCTGCAAAAAACCATGTGGTCTGCTGCATTTTGCACAAACTGGGGCCTCTAGATGCTCTTCAAGAGTAGCCCCATGTAGACCACATTGCAACAGTCAAGATGGGAGGTGACTAGGGCACAAGTGACCATGAGTAGGGATTGTTGGTCCAGGAAAGGGCATAACTGGCACACAACCTGCAGTTGCTCAAAGGCCCTCCTGGTCACAACTGCCACTGCTCTTCGAGCAGGAGTTGTGAGTACAGGAGAACCTCCAGATTATGCACATGCAAGGCCAAAGAACCCCAAACCCAGAACCACTCGGTCTTGCAGGATTTAGTTTCAACCCATTGCTCCCTATCCACCCGTAACAGCCTTCAGGCACTGTGAAAGGGAGGACACAGCATAGATGTTATAATTCAGGATATGAATTGTAGATTACCTCCATGATAGTATACTCCAGCAACATTCTGCCTTAACAGAGCTGCTAAAAGTCTACACACATTGCAACCAAACCAGATAGTGCATCTCTGGTGGTCAAAAACTACAGAGGCAACAATTAGACCACAACAGTTATTTTAAGAACTGATTGACAAAAGATATTGGATCCCAGAGCTACTGCTGGTAAGATAGATATGGTGGAGACTATAGTCCAATGTATAGGTAGCAGCTTAGGAAAAATTGATTTACATACACGCTTAATGATAAAATCCTGAAGTAAAAGAGTGGAAGTGAATTTCCTGAATAAAGCGATTACAGATGTATCTTAGAACAAGAGAATGGAAAAGATTGGGGGAAATTACTAAAAAGTGCATTAAGTGCATTCTGTGGGTGGTAGGTGTTTTCCATTCTTTAAAAAAAAGCTCTCTGTAAGGCAGAAAGGTAGAAGAAGAGGAAGTGGGGAAGGGAAAAAGTGAAATGTGAAACTGATGCAGATGCAAATGAAATGTAATAAAGATATTCTGAGACTTAGCAGTAGGTATGATGCCCTGTTTGACCTTAATGGGGCTTCCCAAAGGGCACCAGTTAACCTTTCCTGCCTCCTTCATGGATAACATGAGACAGCTTTTTTTTTTAATTGAGCCTACTGCAGAGTGACTAAATTGTATGTTGACTAATGCCTTTTTTTCTTCAAACATGTTTATCCTAGTAGTTCCTATCTCACCTCTAGCAGTAAAAACCTCACCCCCATGATTATGCAGAACTATTTCTGCATCTTGAATGAAGTAAAATCTAGCAGTCTTCACATTATTATGCACTTATTTTATAAAAAGCAGATTTGACTTGGCTCTACGTCAAAACAGGAAAATGCAACTCTGTCCCAATTCAGGAAGGGACTAAATTGACAGAGTTTGAGCTCTGGGCTTCAAGAAAAGACTATTAACCATGTTGAGTATGTATGAGAAAAGACTGTCCTGTTTCAGATGAAGTCTAAGATCAGTCTCAATGCTTTTGACATTGAGTCTTTCAAAATCATGGCTGTGGCCACTACAGAAAGAGAGAAGCAGACTGAAGACTAATTACTAGGCAGACTTGTCATGTCTTCTACAGATCAGAAGAACCGAGGCCTAATTTCCTTTCTCGCTCTAGTGAATTTGGCTAGTTAATTCAATTTCCATTTTGTCTTCATTGGAATGCCCAGCTTCTTCTCTTGCAATCAATCTGTAGAAGGAGATCATTTCTGGGCCAGCTGTGGCTTTTCTCATCACTGCATGAAAATATAGAGATATATTTCAAGTGGTTTCTCCCCTCCCCCCTCTTTGTTTTATGAGTAGAGGGCAAAAAAGGACCTCCATGTAAGGAAGTACTTCCAAGAAATAGAAGAAAGGGAGAGGTGGAACTTCATTTTATTGACAGGTTTGTTAAAGCTTTGTAGTGGTTTTATAGAAAGCCGTAAATTACATTATATTTAAATCCCTTCCTTTAATATCCATGTACCACGTTTGCAGTGCCCTGCCACGGATATTTACATGCTGATTTTTGGAAGCACCGTGGGCCAAAGAACAAAGTGAGGTGCGGCTGACTAAATCTTTGATGATGATGATAAACATTGAATGTCCTTGGACAGAGGAAGATTTTTAAACCATTCTTCTAACATATTTTTATATTTTCAATGATTTACTAACAGTGATTTACTACTAATAGCAAGGAATGGAAACATCACAGCAGTGAAAGAACCCCAGAAATGAAACATCAGATTGTACTTGGTCACACAATAATGATGAACAGGAGCCAAATGTGGAAATGTAAGATATCAGCCTGGCAACCAAAGGTAGGTTAGTGTACTCTATCACATTCCTCACTAGCTACCAATGATTGTGACCTTAAAAAAAGCAAAACAGGAAGAAAATCAAGTCATTTGAGCTGTGATGCTGGAGACGTCTCCTTGCATAGTCTTTGGACAGCAAAGGGGACCAACAAACAAGTACTGGAGCTCATAACACTAGACATGGCACTGGAAGGCAAAATCACAAAACTGTGTCTCACTTATTTTGGCCATGTCATGTAAGGGAATGTATTTGGAGAAAGCAATTACGTTTTTGGAAGTGTTAGCAGATAAAGGAAACCAAGCCACCAAAAAACATGGTGGCTAGAACCATCAAAGCTGACATCAATGAGAGCATAGAAGAACTCAAAGAATTAGTGCAAGATCGGAAGAAATGGAGAGACCTGGCCCATAGAATCGCCAAGAGTTGGACACAACTGAATGGATAACATCATCATCACCATCATCTTCACCATAGCTGCATTTTAGGGCACTTAGCATTCTTAATAGCCTAATGGCATAAAGTGCTTGAACATGCCTCTCTTTGTCCTTTTTTTTCCTTCTTTACACTATGTGGTTAATTTATTAAAAAATATCTTTTTAGATGAAGCAGGATATAGAGTGCAAATCAATTTCAAATTATTTTTTGTGACATCTTCAAAAGTTTTGGCTTTTGGTTGTAAAATGTTAATTTGTTCACAATGTATTAGTTTTTTTGCATTTTTAAATTTTGCCACAGGTTTCTGGATGAAACTCTCTTTGTCCTTTTTATTGGTTTGCTGTAGATGATTCTTTTCTGCTGCTTTAATTATCTATTGTTGGTATGTCAATATTAAGAGAATCAAGAGATTTTTATAATGATATATACAGCCACTATAAAGTGTCTTTATTATTGCTAACCAATGTGAGAGCCATTTTTGTTTCACATTTGGAATCTGTAATACTGAAGGATGGAAAGAATTAATGATAAATTGCTCACAGAGCTGCTGCCAACTACAGAGGCCTTTTGGTTTATAAAGAAAAAGTAAAGAGTCCATTGAATTCAGTGGAAGTTCTGGTGACTCATGGATGCATCTATGCAGGGTGGTTGCCAATATTTGATAAATGAGATTTCCCCCCTCAAGTTAAATAGATGGAATTCTTTAGTAGGCCCTGTCCTACTGACCAGACTTAACTCTCTGTAGACCTAAGAAAATTTATTGCTACCACTGCTAAGGTGTGGCAAATAGAAGTTTCATGGCAAATGTGATTCCAGCTATGGTGTCAAAATTTCACTCCACTCCAGGGGTCTCCATGCTTGGTAACTTTAAGGCTTGTGGATTTCATGGCTGGGGAATTCCGAGAGTTGAAGTCCACAGATCTTAAAAGTTGCCAAGTTTGGAGACCCCCTGCTCTACTTCATCAGAATTACAGACCCATCACAACAGCTGATTACTGCAATTTAAAAACAAAAAAGCACTTGGAGGCTTAACTATGGAGCTGCCACATTACTTCCAGCCCATTATTGCCTTAAGGAAACATCTTTATTGTTATGCATTCCCATGGATGCAGATGATGGAATGTAGAATTGGGGTTTTCTTAATTGTATTGTTCCTATATAAGAAAATATGTTTGATTTTGGACTCCATTCTTGTCATTACAATCTCTGTAATTATGTCAAAGAATCATGAAAAAAGAAATCACATTAGGCTTCCTAAGAAACTATGTCTAAAGCCTACCACTATTAAAGAATGAGGAAATAGATGAAGGAGTAAAGGTGGATATTGAGTTGTTAACTTTGATTATGGCTTATATACTGTATATGATCAAAATTCTGCTCATATGTATGCTTAACTTGATTGGACCAAAGCTGTGATTATGGTCTACAGAGCTGGATTATTTACCTTTAAATTAAGCACAGAAATACAATTTTCCCAAAGTGATATTTTGCTCACTGTCTAGGAAAACAAAGAATATCAAGACACTGTTGCAGAATGATAAACATGAATTAAGAAATATGACATAATTAATGGCTAAAGTTAAAATGTACTGTAGCTCTTGTGTTAAATCTGATTTTTCCAGTTTAAAATGAATCCACTTTAAAGTTATTTCCATGGTATTACAGAAGCACCGGCTCCTTTGTTTTAGGTTATTCCCTTTAACCTACTGTTTTCTACTCTTAACTGGCAGTGGCTCCTCAAAGTCTCAGGCAGCAGTTTTGTACCAGTTGTTGTCATTTGTGGTTGCTGTCATGCAAGGAGCCTGACCCTGGTTCATGTGGCTTTATTGAAGGATCATCTACGTTCCATGTGAATTGATCTGAGGCTGCCAATCAGTTCTGACACTCAGTTTATGATGTTAGAGATGTAGAACAGCCCATCTCTGTGTGGACTGTGATCACAACATCATGCTGGCTGATGTTGATCCCAACACAGCTGGAAGGCAATGTGCACAAAGGTCTGGAGCTACGTTATCAATATACTTGACTAAACTAGTCCTAAAGTTCATGACGTTATTGTGAGTTTAATCTTTGATATGTCCACACCTATGTAAACAAAGAGGGATTATTCAGACTGACAGCAAATGAAAATCAATCTATTTCTTGGTTTCATTAGTCTTCATTATGTGACCACGACAACTTTAATTGCTGCCCCACATACATAAGTAATAAAAAATGTAAAATGTTTAAATGAGCTGTGCCTCCCAGAAACTATTATGAATGATTAATGGCAAGCACTCTTCGCTAATTTAAATGTCTTTGAGAACCACATCTGAATAGCCCTTGTGGTTAGGAAGATATTAGAACAATATTTGCTAGACCTCTTGTCTTGAGCCATTATGTGGTGTGCTTTGATTGTTCCATCCTTAGTGAGTCTGACTTCAATACACATTTGACTCCTACTTACTCAGCTCTGACAACAAATCTCATTTGTGCTGTCCAAAGTGGCTTCAAGTATTGATGGTGGTCTGTCTTTAGGAACTGCTGATACTGCTTAGAAGAGTTGAACTACCATATTCTATTAGCATTATTAGCAACACTAATAAAAACTCTATTAGCAACACTCCAAGCTTGCTAGTTGTGAGGGAAAGAAAATAGCATTCATCCCTTTCTGACAAGGCTGGGAAATAAAGTAACCACAGCATTGGCTAGCCTTCAGATTTGGAACTTTATCCACTTGTAAAAAGTGGGTCTTAAAAGGGCACTGGGGTGGGGAGGAGGAAGAAGAGCAGGAAATATAAATTCAAATTCAAATTCAAATTGTATTTGTCACATGCACAATCATACATGGTACAATATGCAGTGAAATGTTTACGCAGCCATTCACGACCACAGGTAAG
>JAEANM010004785.1:0-20361 GCA_017656035.1 Myanophis thanlyinensis
CAGGATGCTCTCTACAGTGCAGGAATAGAAGTTCCTAAGCACTTTTGGTGGAAGTTTGAAGTCTCTCAATCGTCTGACGTGAAAGAGTCGTTGTCGGGTTGTCCTGTATCTTATTCTGTGTTTATTGTTTAAACAGACCTTTCTATTTTTAATTATACAAGCACTGATTAATTAATCAAAAGAGGATCGTGTTTCTTCCAAATAATTATTAAAATGTGGAGATCACACAGTTCTTGTTTTCCCATGCTTCAACCAGGCAACACAATTCACTCGCATCGCTGTTCTAATGTTCTTAATTATTTGTTTTCTGCTGTAAGGGATACGTGAGTTTCCCAGTGTACAGAACGGCTTAATTGTATTACCTGGAGAGGTTAATCTGAGTTGTGGTGCTCTCCTTCAATGTTCTCATTACCTGGAACGAAAGGTATAAACTGGAAATGTTTGATTAATAGCTAAGGCCGTGGCGCGCGGCACAAACAAGGACCTGCTTGATGGATCAATTAATCATTAGTTCTACAGATTGGCACTTCTCTTTTTCCCTTTTTTTTTCTTTTGAAACATCCAGTCAAAATTTCTACATATACGAAATCACAACAAAGTGTCAGAGCTACTCACAATTCTGTGTCACAAAGCCATTCAACTTGCCTTGACCCGAGAAAACAGATGTCATGGGAAAACCGTCTATTTTTCTTTTAAATGGAAAAGGAAAATCCAGGCTAATGACATTGAGTTAGCGGATCTGGGCATGAGGATCTCCCATAATGGTTACGGATGACCGGAATGTCAATGCAAAAGCATGGGATGCCATCCAGGCATGGGACCAGGTTTCCAAGGGAAGAAAGAATCATACTGTTTTCTCTTTCGGAAGCTTTTGTTTGCGCTGTGGAAGACCAACTCTTTCCTCTCGGCCCAGCCTCTTCCTCTGTGGTCATCTTTTTCATAATGTGGTGGCCAAAGAACATCTAGACGGTATGAAGTTAGCCAAGGGTCTAGGGCTAGCCTTTCCATGCATGAAGAGCCTGAATCCATGGAGAGCATCCCCGTCTATATTATTTAAGAACATTATTCTTTAACGGGACAGGAAAAACTTCTTTCTATTCAAAATATGGAAAGTCAATGACCATCATAAACTGTTCACCTTGGGTTAGATAGACAAATGACACATAAAGGTCAAAGGTAAAGGAGACGGACCCTCTGAAGACATTTCCATGGCCATGGCTATACATCAAAGGTGCATGGAATGCTGTCATCTTTCCACCAAAGTGGTACCTATTTATCTACTCACATTTGCCTGCTTTCCAACCACTAGGTGAGCAGGAGCTCACCCCGTTGCTCAGTGCTCAGGTCTTGAACCCAGGCTGCTGGCTTTCAGCTGACAAGCTCAGCATCTTTAACTGCTGAGCCATTGTGGTTGAAAAACTTCTTGCTATCCAAAACATGGAAAGTCAAAGACCATCGTAAACTGTTGACCTTGGGTTAGCTAGATAGACAAGCAATAAATGGAGCCAAACTAATCTAGAAAACCACTGAAAATTCAGACAGCCAAATTTCCAGAGCTCTCTTCCAGCCCCCTCTCCCTTAATAATTTATGATCGCTTGAATAACATTCATTCCCCCACATGGAAGCTATATTATGTAGCAGCAGTAAATCTACTGAAGCTCCCAAGTCTATATGCCCTTTCAACCAAGACCTATTTTCCCTAACCTCTATGTAAACATGGCCACCAATTTGAAACTAACTTTAACCTACTAAACATAGAGAATAGATATGTTAACTGCATTTAATAATTTAATCAAACATAATTTTGTTTTGGCTGTGTCTAGGTTTTGCTTCCTTGTTTGTTTCAACCACATCTCTTTTTGGGAAACTGGATAATTCTGAATCTCCTCCTCCATCCCCCCACCCCAAATTTTCAGTCCTGTCATTCAATGATTATGACTCAAGAATATATCCAAGTAGGAACTTGGGTTGCAAAATGAATTATCAGGGTCTTATCATGGGTCTCCTAACTTGACATGTTTAAGACCTGTGGACTTCGACTTCCAGAATTCCTCAGCCAACATGGAGAGCCCTGTCTTATATCAATCACCTTGAATCTGGCATTATACATTTTAGTAATGTCCCAGCGGCAAAGAATTTGTCTCAAAGAATTTTTTTTCTATATATGCTTGTCAAAGAGTCGAGAATCTGAAAAGTTATGGCGTTCTGACCTGCCGCAATTTTATGCAGCTGATATCAATCAAACCAACTGGAAACCAGCCTGAATTGTCTCCATTGGAGACCAGCCACTAATGAACTGACCAAGATAATTCCTGCAATTATCTTGGATTTAAATTGTAAAATCAACTGAAAATTCAATTTAAATCTTTTTTTTTTTTCCAATTTAAAAATTCTTAACATTTGGAAAATTTGTAAAACAGTGTAAAATTACTAAATCTCAATTGTAAATTTCTTCTTTAATGTAAAGCGGTTATACAAAGCATTTCACTGCATATTGTACCATGTATGATCATGTATGTGACAAATAAAATCTGAATCTGAAATCTGAATGAATAAATTGATAAAGGATTTAGCCAGCATTAGAAAGATGTAGCTAGCTAGGCTAGTTGGGTTCTGACAAGTGGAATGAGCCAAGAGTCAGATACAGACAGAAAATAGTAACTGAGCTCAGGGCAAAAGTATTTGTGATAATGCCTGACCCACATCCAAACAGAGAGCTATTGTAACAGCTAGAAAGCCAGAAGGTTACTGACCTGCTCTAATAAACACAGGATATCTTACATGTAACTATTTGTTCCTTCTCCCACTTAGACTCAAGGTCCATGCTTATTTTACAGTACAAAAATACTTGTAAACAGCATCCTCCCAAATCCAGATGTAGAAGCAATTCTGTTGCTGAACTATAAAAGTCAACATGATCGGACCGAAGAAAAGATGAACAACACAAAAGTTGTTCATAACACAAAAGTTCTCCAGTTTTACCATTAGCTTGGTTTGTGGGGGAGGGGGGGTTACAATTCTCATTCCGTACAACTTATCATACAAAGTGTTCAGACCTATATACACACATACACAACATATGTTCATATACACATACATAACATACATTCATGCATGCAAGCGTAGCTGTGTCCCGGCTGAGATAACTACGTTATCCAATTATTTTATCCTGGTAATTCTTCAGACTTTAGTTCTAAAAGGACACATCCCTCTATGTAAACAGGTGCCATCACTATGAAGAAGCCTTATTATCATTCCCCATGCAGCTTTGCAACACCAAGGAAGGAGAAACTACCCAAATTTTAATAAGGTGTGGTAGGAGTAGAGCTGTTTTGGTCAGTGGTAGCCAAAACACAAAAGGAATCCAATAATTCCTTCCCAGGCAGAATTTGTGACTAATAAAAGCTGCCCAGAATTATGAGAGTGAAGATGGCCAGTTATATAAATCTTTCAAATAAGTAGAAGAAAAGATAGAAAGAATTTGTTAGCTTGAAAGGTGTTACCAGATGCCTTCGGATTTCAGTAAATATCTTCAATACTAGAAGTTCCCACTCTCAACGAATTAAGGCCCTTGTCTAAATCATTTCAAAAGTCTCTTCCTGGATTTCTTCTCCATCTAAGTTCTGTTTATAAGAATTAACTGACTTCCTGATGTCCCTTGATTGCTTATGTCCTCCCCCCTCTCTCTTCCATTCCTTTCCCAGCCTCCCCCAAATCTCTCACACTTAGTTCATGGGACAAAGGTCCAAGCTCACTGTAAATCTCCACCAGAATCTTCCAATCAACTGCATTTCTTAACCAAGGGCTGCAGAATTTTACTGACCTACCAGGCCAAATACAAATCATGTGTATTAGACGATGTGATAAACAGTCAGTTCTTTTACCATCTGCCTGGTATTACAAAACAGTAGAGTTGCCAAGCAGCTGTTTGAACACAATGAAAAACGGGCAGATGATGGGTACGCTCAGTTTAATGAGTCACACAACCTGAGGATATCTGCCATACAATGTTGAGAGTCAGTAAGACTATCTAGATTTTCTTCCTGTATCTTGATAGATCAGCTATTTTGATGGTTCGATGGGCACAGGAGGGATTCAATTAATATTTGGATATTTCTAAGTAAGTAAGTAGGATGGATGGATGGAGGGATAAGAAAGAAAGATTACCTTCACATTGGAAAGCAACACTGTATGGGGAAGATATTGGATTTTCAAGTGATTAATACTCCCTCTGTCTTGAATTCATAGCAAGTTTCAACTCTTATAGTCTTACATATCAGATTAATTTGCAGAAAAACCTACAGAAGCCAGTTTGCTTGAGCATAAACAGACCGGAATAATTATTTCAAAGTAAATCAGGAGCATTCTAAACCAACTAAACAAAGAAAATTGTGTGTGTGTGTGTGTTGTGTAACCACCCCAGATGATGCCTTCTTGGCAAATGGAAAACCAACTAGGCAAACCATCAAAGGATGATAACCTTTGAATTGAAGAACTGAAGATGCTTCTTGGATGAGAAGACAAACATTTCTGGGGGGAGGGGGGAAACCCCAAGGAAGTCCAGCTGTCTTTTGGAAATAGGACCTTTGGGAGAACCATGACCTGGATGATTTGGGAGAATTTGGCAATTCTTTGGGAGAACCGTGATCTGGATGATTGAGAATCTCCACAGACCTCAAGGGTAACCAATAGAAGCTGTGAAAGAAGAACGGATCAAAATTATGGTTTGAATAACTATGTTGTAGACCTATCAATCTTCCATCTCTATCCTTAAGTACTCCAGTATTTGGGTACAAAGGAAGTGCAGGGTTCAAAACAGGGTTCCAAGCACTTTCTTAATGTTAGTTATAAATAGTGTGCATTTTTAATATTCAAGTACCTTGCCAAAGTAACTTAGGACTGGTGTGGGGACATTTCTTAGGAGAAAGGCATCTCTTTATTTGTACACGGCATGCTTTGCCAACAAAATCCTATAATTGGTCCCTGAGATAAGGGTGTGCAGACCAGGCAGCCTCGATATCCTCAGACATCTATTAGGGGCTTCTTACCAGGAAGAGCAAAGCCAATGAGATAAGTTGTCAGGCAACCTTATCACTCCAAGAAGCCACTGTGGAAAGTAACATCTGGAATTGATCTAGGGTCCCCCATTTCTCTCCTGAAATAACCTGTCCGATTCTAAGCATTTCAGGCAAACTGAATTACTCATTCAGATCAGGTCAGTGAAAGTGGTGGGAGGGGGTATCAGAAGACAGAAGTCCTGCAAGGAACAATTAAGGGACAGTATTTGTTTAGCCTTCAGGAAGGAAGACAAAGGGGAGATATAATAGTGCTCCTCAAACAGAGCTGTGCTCTCCCTTAACTCAGAGGCTATCATTAACAGATTTCAATTTCTGAAAGTCCACATTTCAACCCAAAGCCGAACAGTTTGATGACGGAACCAATTATTGAGAAAGGTAAACGAACCGGAGATCCTCAAGCAGAACCTGGCCAACCGTCTGTTGGGGATACTTCAATATTGAATAACTTGCACTGGTGTTTAAAATGGTGCTCTTTGAAAAGCTAACACGCTGGCTAGGCTTATTAGATTTCAAGGACCTGTCAAGGCCATCAATCTCCGGGAGACCAAGATTCCCAGGGAAGCAACCCAATTCACTGAAGGTGAGATGAAGGAGATTATGTTGCAAAGTTTTGTTGATTTGATTACAATATTCGCAATCCCCCCCCCCCAAAAAAAATCACAACAACAACTCTGCTTGCTGTCTGAGCCAGTTTGCTCAACAACAAAGAGCAGAGCAGAAACATTGTGGACTTCAGAGCTCGGTCCTTGTCACCCTCCTTGCCCGCTGCAGCAGAAAGACAGAGAACATCTCGCTCGAAGTCAACCAATGATGGCCTCTCATCATAGCTCATGCTCGCATGAGGCTGGAAGTTTTCAGCAGGTGGGGGAAAGGCCCAAACCAAGCTGTTTTGAAGAAATCGCTTATTATTTCAACCTGGGAGAGAAGCAATGGAAGGACGAAATCTCTTCAAGCCATCTAAAAAAGATATTGATGTAGCAGTGATCAACAAGGCATTTCTATTATTGCACACACACCCTCAATCCTTCTCTTTGTTAACAGACTAACAGATTAACAAGAGTTGAAAGGGATCTTGTAGGTCATCTAGTCCAACCCCGCGCCCAAGCACCATTTCTGATAAATGGCAATCCAATCTCTTCTTGAAAGCTTCCAGGGATGAAGCTCCCGCAACTTCTGAAGGCATCTGTTAGACTAGACCAGTGGTGGCAAACCTTTTATTTACTGAGTGCTGAAAAGTACGTGCTTTGCACTTGCCATCCACACCTGTGTACAGCTCCTCCATGTGCGCTGCACACAGGTGTGGATGGCAATCGCATGTGCATGCGCAGGAGCGCTCCAAAGACCAGCTGGATTTCCTGCTGCAATTGCACGCATGCACAGCAAAGGCCAGCTGGGTCTCTGCAATCACACATGCGTGCATGGGCAACTGCATGTGCATGCTCAGCTGGAGGTATGTTGGCCAACAGCTCATGTGCCCAGAAAGATGGCTCTGCATGCTGTCTGTGGCACCCGTGTCACAGATTCACCATCATGGGACTAGACATACCCAATTCCTGCAACCGGTCTTCATATGTTTTAGCCTCCAGCCCCCTAATCATCTTAGCTGCTCTTCTCTGCACCCTTTCCAGAGTCTCGATGTCTTTTTTATATGGTAACCTGTACATCAATAAGAAGCATTGAGCATGAATGATACCAGCCCTGGGATCAGCAGGTCATATGAAACATAAAGATTTCCCAGCTATAGAATGAGGTGAATGGGAGAGCCAAAAACCCCTTCTTCATCTCTCGATCAATAAACCATTTTCCCGTTCATTTCTCCTCTCCCCCACTGCAGCTTATAGAGAAGATCTTTCTATCAATATAAATGACTCCAATTCTTTCTTTGCCATCTCCTCTCACTTCATTTCTTGCATTAATTATTTGTTGTGTTTCCATGCTTCTGTAATCAAAAGGTTCTCAGCAGGACTATGTACCACGTAAATAATAAAAAAAATAATAATGTCCATGGTACACAAAGTAATTAAAAATGCTAAAATAAGTATTGCTAATAAAAACACAGCAACCAGCAGTTAATCTACATAATGGTGTCCACCCGCTAAACCATAAACTTCTCCGAAAGAGCTCCAATTTATGAAACCGCCTCGCCCAACCCCTGTATCTTCCTGACCATTTCTTTCTTTCCCAGAACCAGGCACTAAAATAGAAAAAGTATAAAAACTCCATGAGAGCCAGTTTGGGGTAGTGATGAGGGCATCAGCTTAGAAACTGGGAGACTGGAAGTTCTAGTGCCTCCTTAGGCACAAAGCCAGCCAGGTGACTTTGGGCCGGCCATTCTCTCTCAGGAGTAGCAAGAAGGGAAAAAATTACGCCGTTGCCCCATTGCATCCAGCAAAGGAAGCGTTGGTCCATCTTTTGACAAATGGCCTCCATCGAATTCTCTTTCTCCTAATGTACGAGATGGTGTCCTTAAGTGGCACGAAGTGGGGAAGATGTTATGATGAACCCAGTGACATTTTGCCAGCGAGAATTTTTATGGAATGGAAACTTGGCTTCTTGCTAAGGATAAAATAAAGAACATGCCAGGCTAGATGGGTCTCCCGTGATGGATGTACTTTGGAACTTATGCGGAATTAAATATTACAGCTCCAGGTTAGATTAATACCGGTATTTGCCCTAATGCAAATGTTTTTCTCTTGGCTTCATTATCTACTTAGGACCCGGCCTAGACCCAACCCTTATTCACACATTGTTTGACAGTATAATCTTGTATATCTAGTGGAGCCAAAAACACAAGACACCCAAAATAGATTTGATCCTTTGAAGAGTTTGAAGCTGTAACACAAATCAACTCGGTTCCCTGTAATACGGCTATAATTTCCTTAATATACACACCATTATATGCATCCCTTTCGTTGAAAAGCGAAGTAACCAAAATGCGAGGAAGTATAAACATCGTAGGAAATCAGTATTTCTGTCCATAAAGTGCAAATTGAGAAAGGGTGTGTATTAAATGAAAACCAAACCAATTTCTTCCTAGGTGCTACCGTTGAAGGGATCCCTTTATTATTGTTGTTTATTAATATTGACAGGATTTCTATACCGCCCCTCCCCCGAAGGACTCGGGGCGGTGTACAGCCTTCTAAAACAGATCAACAAAAGTTAAAATATTAATTAAAACGAATTAAATAAGTTGGCCGAATAAAATTGCAATACCAGGATAAAAATTTTAAATTTAAAAATTTAAAAATTTTAAATCCAACAATTTAAAATTTAAAACCCCCTTTACCTATATAAGCTCCCGTATCTGCCTTTTTGGAGCAACCTTCTCCTCTCTCCCAAGATTCAGAGGACCCCCCCCCACCCCCAATTAGCCTTCCAGAGACCTGACACCCCCATCCAGGCAATGGCCAGTTGTGACCAGAAGTAAGAGCATTAGGAGGCCATGTGCAGTTGCAACCCTAGGTTTGTGGGGCTGTTGTAGGTCTGGTTTTCTTTATTTATTCTTTTTTCATTTAATAGTGCTGTGAGCTGCTTAGAATTATTTGTACAAAATAGGCCGCCGTATACATTTCCAAATAAATATTCAAATATCTGTTGGCTTTTTCTTTTACCTGTTACAGGATGTACACAACAAAGGAAATTCAAAGAAACAGGGAATTGTCCCCCAATCCCTTTGCCCAGATCCCACCAGGACCCCCACTGAGCAGAAATGAATTCTGCTCATAAACATGTAAACAACGCAACTGCTATATTCCTTTATATTCTGTTAAGGTTTTCTCTAATTTTTTTAAATTGAAATATGCAAGGCTCAACATGCAACAGAATGCCAAATGCTACAAGTTCAATCAGAAGCATTACTGGAGCATGAAAGAACAACAATGTGAAATTAAGCTGTAAAACACATAGATATTTATGGCCCAATAATCAATGCATACTATTATTGCTGTATTATTTTACCACCGTGATTGAAAACTGCAGCACATAAGTACTACTAAAAAGCTTTTCGGATTGCCTGCTATTGTTATTAATCGCTCTGTACTATAAACATTCCCCAAGGAACGCTGAGATGCATACAGGCAATCTTCTCCAATTTCTCTACCACAATACCAGCTTTTCTTTTTGATAATCAAGGAACCAATATTTGTTCCTTTCATTTTTTGTGTGCAGGATAGCTATTACTTCCCTCGCTCTCCAATATCTGAGGCAGCTTGGCTTCACAGCTATGCAAATAATACATCCAGCAATTAATCTCAAGATGACAATGGTTGGTCTTAACAAAATCCAATTTTTGCATTCTCTTCGGAGGGGGATGCTAAGGGAGGCTGTACGCTTTCCTTGGGAACGGTGGGAAAAGGCTGCACTGCGTCAGCTGTACGATGAGAAATCAAGACGATGGATGGATGGATGGATGGATGGATGGAAGACTTCCTTGGTGGGCCAATCTTGTGCCTGTTCAACAAGATAGAAAGTAGCACCTGCTTTTAGGGCAGGGATGGAGAACTGTAGCCCTTTTGTGACTTGTGGACTTCAATTCCCAGAATTCCTGAGCCAGCCATGCTTTAAAGCACCCTTCCTTTAATCCATTACATCATTTCTTTTTCAGTTCCTTCCACGGGTGGTGGCAATGGTTAGGGGCTACACATGTGGCTAATTGCAGCCAGTTTTTAAATAGATGGGTGGTCCGAGAAAGTTTGGCTCCATGTCAACAGTTGATGGTGGAGATAGATGAAGATGTAAGATGGTGATCAGGAAAGGAAGCAAGTAGTTAGGCTGTTTCCACTTTGCATGAGAAGGAAGGGCTTCGGTGGCGCAGTGGTTAGAGTGCAGTACTGCAGGCTACTTCTGCTGACTGCTGGCTGATTTGGCAGTTTAAATCCCACCAGGCTCAAGGTTGACTCAGCCTTCCAAAGTCAGTAAAATGAGGACCCAAACTGTTGTGGGCAAGAGGCTGACTCTGTAAACCGCTTAGAGAGAACTTAAAGCACTATAAAGCAGTATATACATCTAAGTGCCTTTGCTATTTATACCAAGGGTCTCCATCCTTGGCAACTTTTAAGACTTGTGGACTTCAACTCCTAGCTTGCTGGCTGGAGAATTATGAGAGTTGAAGTCCACATGTCTTAAAGTTGCCAAGGAAGGATGGAGATCTCTGCTTTATAAGACATGGTGCATCTTGAGTAAAAGCTGTGACACCCTAGCCACAATTGCTATTATTGTAACCGCTTTTTGGGAAAACTATGATCTCACAGTCTTTGTCTAAGCTTATGCCCAAGGTGAAATTGACACAGAAGGGAGCCAAAACTACCCACATATCCAGGCCATGAGCAACAGAAGTGAGGAACTGCATGTATACTACTATAAGGGGAAAACCTAGCATTACAAATAAGCCAATGAGGAAATTTTGCAGGTCCACCAATTTACTTAAGTTCCCACCACGCTTTCACCAATGTTCCCAAAAGCAAATCTAAGCCTTCACTTAGGAACAGAAACCCTTTTTAAGGTACTGAATCAAAAGATAAGTGGAAGAAGAAAACTTTCCCATTAAGCTAGAAAGACCTGGTGGCCTTTTTGATTCCCACACTATCAAAGTTAAGGAGCTCGGTGACTTTTAAATGTTTCCAGTTACAGGTCCAAGGGCCAAAGTCAAAAGGAAAAAGGGTGAAGACTTATTTGAAATGGTGTCCAAAACTGGCATCTTGATGCCTGCTTCAAAATACGTCTTCTTATTCCACTGAGAAGTTATTGCTGTGTCAAAATAGGTAGCAGCAAGGGCTGCCTTTTTAGTTTTACATTTCAGGAGCTGCTGGAAAGGTTCCAAACATTGAAAAATACTCCAGATGTCTGAATTATACTTGACTGAGGACCCTGAACCTCATTGCATTCCCATTCAGGATGCAAAAAGAAGGGTGACAGGTTTGAAGCATTAATATTTAGAAAAGCAGGAAAATAAAACATGCCAATGTTATCATCGACATAATATTTTTTTTAAAAAAAAAGCTTTTCCTCAGCTACGGAACAAAGGTTGTTGAGTCAAAATTGAAAGTACACATCAACGAAAATAAAGTGCACAACAGCCTGCTGGGTGTAATTCTGAACCACCTTGAATAACTCTGAATAATTTCTCAACAGGGATGGGGTCTTTGTTCTGTGCCGATACGTAACTATCCATCAATCCAAATCTTTGACATAAAGAAAAAAGAATCAGATATGATTTTCATGGACACTGAAGGCTTGTATGTCAACCAGTTAACCCAGTGTTTCTCAGCCTTGGTGACTTTAAGATGTTTGGACTTCAGCTTTGCTGGCTGGGGAATTCTGGGAGTTGAAGTCCAAACATCTTAAAGTCGCCAAGGTTGAGAAACACTGCTCTAGGGCATCTCATTATGGCACAAACGGAGACCATCGCTCTGGATCAGATCATTAGCCTGGCTAGGTCACTCTTTTTTCCCTCTCCAAAGCAGTTAACTGGATGCCAGCAGGAGACCCATAAACAGAAGAAGATCAGCACAACAGATGCTCAGGCCCCACTGCCTTTAATACGGGAAGTAAGATTTGTCATTGTGACCTGGAGCTTTTCGAAGCATTTTCGTCCACAAATTGGTCTAATTTGCCTTTAGACCTCGGCTGGCGAGTTGGCAGCCATAAGCCTTCTTCATAATTTAATTGCATGCTGGATGAATTAGGTCCCTCCTTTGCCATTCAACTCACAGGGGGGATGACCTCAGGTTCCAGAAATTATGAATAAGCGATGAGTTGTGGGGGAATACCTTTCACTATCTTCACACCATCCGGGCTTTTATATTCCTGCCGTATCAGCTCCTAAACAGAGTCGACTTCTTGCAACCGTCTGTTCATCACACAGATCTGCAGGTGGTCCTCGCTTAATGGCCGCCCATTTGATGACTGTTCAAACTTACAAAGGAGGTTCAGGAGTGATACGCAGTTACCATCTAGTCCTTGAAGTGTTCAGCCGTGGCATTGCCGTACAATCACAGGGTCATGATACGGGCACTCATCAAGCAGAATTGAGAACCCTCGATAGAAATGAATGAATGAATGAATGAATGATCCACCAGAGAATTCAAAAGTTGCCTCCAGAAGTTGTGGGCGCTCCACCACAACAAAGGTTTTTAAGAAGAGATTGGACAATCATCTGTCTGAAATGGTAAAGGATTTCCTGCCTGAGCAGGGGGCTGGACTAGAAGACCTCCAAAGTTCCTTCCAACTCCATTATTCTGTTATTCTCCCTCCCTGCCCCTTTCCCTTCCATTAAAAATCTTCTGGATGGCTAATTCACTTCCACTGCTCGGCTGAGAAAGGAGCCCATCCAAAGTCCTTCAGGCAACTATTCATGTATTCAAACAAAGATCTGAAGGAGCTCCTACATACAAATGAAAAGTCAGCAGAAAAATATTATTGAAAGGAAATTGAGTAACGTTCTCAAAATTCCACAACCCTGTATTAAGTCTCATACATGCGCTGAACGTCACCCAAAATGAAAGAAAACAATGCTAAATGCATGTAGCAATTTGTCATGATCACATATCTTTTTTTCCCCTCTGCAATCCGTTAAAGAAACTCAAACTATATCTTTCTCCCAACGGTTAAATGAAACCTTTTTAAGTGCCCTATACCTTGTCTTACATCTACGTGGCTCTCCAACCAACAAGCACCGTTCAATGAAACAAGTGAACAACCACAATGCGACGTGGTTCTAGGAAGTTTCCCTTACCGTCGAGAAAAGAACAGCAGAAGGCACGCTGAAAACAACACAGAATACCATGAAAAAGTGTTCCTTCTAACAGAGAAGGATACGGCTCATGTCTTGCAGAGTTATTGCAACAGCACCAATTTTGGGAAACCAAAGTTCTTGACCGGTTAGTCACAGGTGTTTTGTTCATTATCAAATCCAGAGCTAAGGACGGGTAAATTTACTTGTTAACTAGGGTTCCTTGCATTGGTGTTACCACATATCTGGGTGAGACAACTGTGCAGAACACACATCGTAGAACAGGAGTTTCCAAATCTGGCAACTTTAAGACCTGTGGACTTCATCCAGAGCCATGTTGGCTGGGGAATTCTGGGAACTGAAGTCTACAAGTCTTAAAGCTGGCAGGTTCTAGAGCACCAGAGAGTTTTGGGGCAACAAACAAGAGGCTGCAAGATTGTATGTGTGTGGTGTGTCTCCGCCACCTCTTATATCAAATAGCTGCGCAGCTGGATGCTATTTGAATAGCGCAGCTCCAAAGCAGGAGTCCAAAAGCTTTGACAAGTTGCGCTCACATAAAAATGTGGACCTGAGGTCATTGTTCAAGTCTATAAATGTTAGCTTGAGCCTCCTAGCTACACATGAACTTTTAGGCCTTTCTTTCACACCGAGGATTACATCAAGATGCCGGAAGAAGAACAGTTTCAAAATCTGCCCATGGAGAGTAACGTCAGGTAGATCTTTAATGAATGGATTGATTAGCACGACTGAGAAAAGACGGCGCCATTTTTGCTCAGAAACTTCCATTATGGCGTACTGTGTTTACAAGAGGTCTTACCTTTTACAGATGAAGACATCCAGAGTTCAGGCCAGGGGGGGGCGGAGGGGGCATCATTCCAGGCAGCCAGGTTTGAAAAATGGGGCAGCCAGATGAAATCAAGCAAGGAGCAGGAGGGAAATAAGAAAAAGAAAGAAAAATACAGTTTTCATTAGTCCCTAATGATGACTCAAGGATGCTGACTGATAGAGCATCATTAACGCTAAATGGACTATTGTGAATTAAACAGAGGAAATTGGCAGAATTTGAGCAAAACCACAGGGCCTTTTAACCACGGAGAAAGTTTCCGTGATCTTTTCCCTTCGCAGATGTTATACTGCGGATTTTGGCTCTGGTCTGTTATCAAAATCACCGTAATCTAAAGAAGATGGTTTCTTCAAATAATTTACCTTTATGTCTTCAGTTTGTTGAGAACACCATAAAGGAAGAAAATTGTTTTCCTTTCCCACCCCCCACCCTCAACCAACCTCCTGTGCAGAGAGGAGGGGGCTGGCTTCCTTTCAGAAAAATTGGCACGCCTTCTTCACCCGTCCCTCCATTCAAATTCAGGCTTTGCAACTTGCAACGCCATGGATTTCCTGGCCACCACTGACACCATCAGAAGGAATAGCTCCTTCCTCTTCCGTTAAGACTTTTTCTTCTCTGTGATTATCATCCCTTCTGCTTTTCCCAATGGAAAAATGGCTACCTGTCCTTCCAACATTGCTGTGTGAATTGAGAGTTTGCAAATATTCGGGTACCGGTCATCAGAGCTCTGCAGCAAACCAGGTGCAATTCCAGACAGGAGCTTTGCAACATGCAGGGATGCCAATGGAGCGTCCCAGTGCAACTTTTTCAAGCAACTAAGGCAGAGGTGGACAACTATGGCGACTTTATGACCTGACCATGGACTACAACTCCCAGAACTCCTGAGCCAGCCATGCTTCTTTCAAGCACCATCCAGAGATTGGATGTGCCCAGCTGGCTGACAATTCCCTGGCGGTCCCACCACACCTGCCGCCGGGTGCCAAGCTGCCAAGAGCTACTGTAGCCCTCTGCCATTTCTTTCCTTTGTCCTTGTCCCTCCTGCTCCCCATGGGCAGAAAATATCCCAGGGCCCACGAGGAATCCCAGCAAATATCGCAACACATCAAAGATGCACGGCCGGGTTTTCGCGACACCTGCAAAGGCGCATGTCTCGTAGCAGCCACCCAGGCGTGACAGCGAGATCTCTGCGTGCCACGCACACTGTGCTACTATTGTTCTGCCACAGCTGTGTTTCGAGGATCACGCTGTGCTTTTCCTGAATAAATGTTAACACAGAAACGACGACAGCCTCGGCAGCACAATGGCGAGATAACGCAACTGTGTGCCGCAGCCAAATGCAGCCCATATGCCCGGCATGGTTTCTGCTGGCATTGTTTTAAAAGCAAGGAACAGGCATCTCGGCAATTCAGTCTGCCTTGTAATTTATTTCTCTCTCTCTCATTATTAGCATTCAATTCTTGTGCGACAGGGGCAGGGGACGGCATTTCTACATGCACAAATAACAGCAGGTTTTTAAAACGTACATAGAAAAAAAATTATGTCTTTGCTTCCTCCATCTCCAAGTTTAAGGTGCTCCCTCTCTTCCCAGAGGGCTCCTGTTCTACCCATCACACACCATAGTGTTTTAATGCAAAGCAAAAAGTTTCCCAAGCCCACCCCAGAAGCTGTGGGGTCCTTCCCTTGCAGCCGAGGGAGGTTTACTATTCTGCGCCATCGCAACCTCTTCAAAAAATCTGCAACTATTTCTTGGCAAGGACCGCCAATGGCTTTCTCTCTCTCCCAGAAGGCCTTCCCTGCCTTGTCCCCCCCAGGACTGCAAAGGGCCATCGGCGGGGCCTCCTCCTGCTGACACGGTGGCCTGCCGGCATATGGGAAAGCACCAAGGGACAGCCGAGGGGGGAAAGGGGAGCAGATGAGAGCACCGGCAGTAAATCACAGGTCTCTGTTCTCTGAAAGGAGAGAAGACCAAAGCCACACAGGCCTCAAAGACCCCTTTGTTGTGCCAAGGGTGGGGGAAGGGGGCCGAAGGAGGGAGGGAGCCAGAACATAAATAAATCGGAAAGAAACCGTGAAAAGAAATGGAGGCTTGTAAAAAATGCCCTGTGTGCATTCCAGCCTTATATTCATGCCGTTTGGGTAGCAGGCAAGCTACAAATGTCCTGGGACTCACCAATCCTTGTGAAGGATTACTCGCCCAAGGAGAGCAGGGCTGTAAAATGATCCAGTGGGATCCACTACCACCACTGCCACCACTCCTGAATGTGTGGATGAGTTAGAGAGAAGACTGGGCAAATCTGTGTAAGAAATCCATCCACAAATGAAGGTAAGTAGATGGGTGTCCCAGGAGAAGGTTGCAGGATCCAATCTGTGCTGATCCATTGGGACCAAAAGTTTATTCTTCCAAGCTTTTGGGCTCATTCTAGAGCCCTTCATCAAGGGAAAGTTCTCCATCTCCAGAATATGGGCACGTACTCTAGAGAGAAAGAAGTTCCCTGATGATGGGCTTCAGCACCAGCCCCAAAGCATGGAAAAATAAACTTTTCGTCCTGGTGAACCACCTCAAGATTCAGGATTTAAACCTTTATTGTCAATGCACAACATGTGTGCAGTGAAATTGAATGAGCCTCCATCAGCACAACCACACAAAGCGCAGAACCACAGAGTACATTCAAACACAAGAATACAGATTGGATCCTGCAAAGCCAACCTCATTCAAGGCTACTCGGGTAGCCCCGCCTTGGTCGTAGTTACTTAGCAAGGGTCTGTTCTCCATGTGTCCAAGGATGATAGAATTCCAGAAAATTACCACCCATCCTGTTGGTCAATTGTATTCATCTAACTAGATCTGTGTATCCCCTTCCGAGTCTGTGCACTATAGACATATATTTTCTGCGTCCTCCTGCCAACCCATATTATTGGCCTTGGATGCATAACTGCTCCTCAGGAGAAGATCTACAGCTCCCCATCCCATTATTATGGGTCAGTAATAGTGTGTAAGTAATCATCTATGCACAGAAAACTCACCATGAATGTTCAATCACGCTTACTGCCAACAACCAACATCGTAGGCCTTTAATTTCCAGACACTGAGATTAATGCAGCAACACTCCACGTGCAATTCATAATGGGAATGGGTCAGAGGGACCTCAACATTATTTTGATCCAATAATCATGAACTGAAGGGGGGGGGGAAATGAACATGAACAAGAAACGCCTTACAAGAAATGACTAACGGGGAGCCGGGCAAGACCCAGGCATTGTTTCTGACTAGCAACGTTGGAGTCAAGCAAAAGGAAGGGAGGAAGGGAGAAAAAAGGGACAAATGTTTGCAATCCGAGCAGTCTGAAGAGCCACATACGGCTTGTTAAAAAGCAAAGCCATCTTTTAGCAGAGATGTTGAAAATGATAAATATTTCTGGGAAGGCTGTTGGCACGGAATTTTAACACACACGCTGCTGAGAAAGGCCCACGTTCAAAGGTCATGCTGTAGCACAAGAGTAAAGGCCCCGCACATTTTTATTTAAGGACGATCAACAGATCCAGTTATAAACTGTTTGGCAGCTGTTTTTATCCTTTAATCCGGACCAGGGTGGTGGTGGGGAGAGAAAAGGCTATTAGAAAGAAGCCAAAGCACCCTGCCTGAGCACATTTACGAGTTGACATTGTAGAGTTTCCCAATCAACCCAGGCCAGGGGTCTCCAACCCAGGCAACTTTAAGACTTGTGGGCTTCAACTCCCCAAATTCCCCAGCCCAGCATATGGAGGGAGTTGAAGCCCACAAGTCTTAAAGTTGCCTGGGTTGGGCACTTCTGATATCCAGGTCATGGTTTTCAAATGGCACCTGGACTTTCTTAGTTTTTTTTTCCTCTTTGAAAATGTTTCACTCCTCAACCAAGAAGCTGGATAAAGATGAAGCTTCTTGGATGAGAAGTAAAACATTTTCAAAGGGGAAAGTAAGGGAATCCAGTTGCCTTTTGGAAAAGCATCTTTGGACCACTGACATTTCTTGTGTCTTCCAAGCAGAAGGGATCCATGGCGATGTTCATCTCCCTCCAGAAGTGGTTCAGGTAAGGAAAATTAGATCAGGAAACGGATGTTTGGAAGATATAGTTTGAAACACTGAGAAGAGTACTTTGGAGCTCCAAAGTGTTTACGATTTTAAGCCTCTACAACTCACACAAGGCTGAAAAATCTCCTACTAAAAGAACAAATGATTCATTGATCTGAACGTTTTTTTGTTTTTTAAAAGTGTTTCTTCCATTTTCCCGCTTCGTCTCTTTGGAAAGCAATGAATTTACAGCTTCCATCTGGTTCAAAATACACATTATGTTGGAAGAGAGGAATTTATTTGTAACCCCCAACAGGGCAGAAGGTATAATGCACATGGCTTGTTAAATAGTTCAGAAGAAGTAAGTCAAATCTTTGGGGGCATATTTAGATTTTCCTTAGTCTAGTATATAAAAGAAATACAGTAAATGCCTTTGGGAGAATTTAAGAGACTTACATAAATTCCAGTTTGGTCTTCCTGCCCCCCCCCCTTTGGTCTTTTCATCTACTTTGGCCTTGATCGTCCTTTTCTAATGTAATAATGTCTTCCAGGTATGTTGGCTTAGGAGCTCCATAAATCTCAACCATCAATAACTATCATTCCGGATATGACCCAGATAGGCAGAGTCTGCTGCATGTGGTTTGACTGGTAGCCAGAAATTCCACTGTAGGGCTTTAATTTGGATTCCTGAAGCACACCATGGTCTCCAACTTCGAGCCGCCCCACCCCAATTCTAGTATTCTAAGGTAGGGGTCTCCAACTGTGGCAGCATTAAGACTTGTGGACTTCAACTCCCAGAATTCCCCAGCCAGTATGGGGTTTCTACACTGTCGAATCCCGCACTAAGGATGGGTAAATTTACTTGTAACTACGGGTTCCTTGCCTCGGTGTATCTGGGTGATACATCTGTGCAGAATACACACCCTCCAAAGTTTGGCAACTTTTAAGACTTGTGGACTTCAGCTCCCAGAATTCCTCAGCCAGCTATCTTTGACGTCCACAAGTCTTACAAGTTGTCAAGGCTGGAGATCCCTGTTCTAACGGACCATCGTGGGAATTATTACTACAAACAACAGGAACGACGGGTGTCTACAATCCCTTTCCCCTCCATCTGTACGTCCCCATCACCGAATGAGGTGTGTAAAGTAAAAGGAAAAGGGAAAACTTGGTTGCCTCCACCTTCCCTCCCCGATGGATGTTGTGAGGACACTGATTGTTCTCTAAGGCTCCAACCGTGTTGATGAAAACTGAAACTTTAATTAATAGCTGGAGGCTCAACATCGTTAAGCTGGAGTGCAGAGTCCTCCAGATCCATTACCTCCACTTTTGGCACAACTTGTGGAAAGGGCAGAAGGTGGACTCGGTCTGCTGGGAGCAAGAAGTGTTGCAAAGAGACTTCAAGCATCGCTCTCGCGTTGGATTGAAGGCCACCAAAGAGTCCAGCCAGGGAAACGAACGTTCTTTTGAGACTTGCTTGATCTTTTATGGTTGAAGGGGATTGCAAAATGTCCTGCAATCCACTCCATGGGGCATCTCAGGTCGTCTGTGATTCCCCAGCATGGCTGACTAGGGAATCCTGGGAGTTGAAGTCCACAAGCCTTCAAGTTCCCAAGGTTGGCACTAACTCACAAAGAATCAGATTAAAAGCCATTTGTCTCGAAACATCTGCAAGCAATTTCTCTCATTGCCATTAGAAAAACAAACCATATCGGCCATTCCTATCGGTTGTTAGTACATTGAAATGATGAATATGCAACTCCAGCTTGTAAGCTGCACTCATCTGGTTACATAAGCCAAACTGAATAACTGTTACATGTTACTACGGGAAATCCTCAACATACGGCCACAATTGAGCCCAAAGTTTCCGTTGCTAAGCAAGACAGTGATTAAGTGTGTTTTGTCCCATTTTACCATTCTGGCCATGGCCGTTAAGTGAATCACTGCAGTTGTTAAGTTAGCACCTCAGTTGTTAAGTGAATCTGGCCTCCCACTGTGGACTTTGCTGGCCAGAAGGTCGCAAAAGCGGATCACCAAAACCTTGGGCCTGGATTTTGGGTCATGTGCTCATGGGGATGCTGCCAAGATCATAAGTATGAAAAACGGTTGTAAGTTTATTTTTTTCAGCACCGTTGTAACTTTGAGCGGTCACTAAATGAACTAGTCCGGGACACCCTGTAATGCACGCATTTTAGGATTCATGGCTTGTTGTCAGGGTTGAATTCATCTGAAATAGCTTCCTTTGGACTTCAGAGAAAGTTCTCTTCTCTTCCCCTCGGAGCCCATTAAAGGCACAAAAGCTTAAAAAGTACAAACTGTTAACAATCCGTTGTGTAAATTGTCTTCTCCTCTTCCCAGGATTACAAAAGCCTTACTGTCAGGGAATGATCAGACTTTTAACAATATTTATACGAGTGCCAATTTTGTATTTTTCCTCTCCTCTTCTTCTTGTTCTATCAGCTGTGACGGGAAACAACTCTTCTTTACCTTGAAAACGGTGAGCTACCACGGGAAGGTAAAACGATGCGCTCTCTGCGGCAGGCAAAACCCATGGAAATTAGTGCAAAAACTGATTTTTTTTTTAAATGGCACGTCTATCGCACTCTTCCTACATTCTGTGCAGTCACAACACGTGTGTGTGTGTGTGTGTGGGTGTGTGTGTGT
>JAEANM010004786.1:0-20361 GCA_017656035.1 Myanophis thanlyinensis
GAAAACAGTTAAGACATTCCATTTATCTACATTTCATATTTTCTAGCTCTTTACTATTTCTAATATAACAATAATATCTCATGTGACGAAGCAGAATCCTATCTTTCAATTAAATTCTTAACCGTTCTCTCTATATCTTTTAAGTAGGCTTATACCTTTAATCTCTCTACATTTTCCGTTTCTCTATATTTTTTTCTGTTCTTTGTTTTCTTTCTGTCTTCCCCCTCATCTTTCCCCTTCCATTTTGTCCCCCTTTCTCTCAAATTCTCCCTTCTGTGATCTTCTCTTCTGTTTCTTCCTAATGTTATAACATTTCAAACAGCTTTTTTAAATTTATTTCACCAGATCTTAAATTCTTAATTCCCTTAACTCCCTTAACTCCCTTTCCTTCATTTCTCATTTTAACCTCAATTAAAGTTGCTAGATCATGAAAAATGGCTTCTTCTTTGTACATTTCCTGTTGTTTCCTGTGGCTCGAAGTCTCCATTTTCAAAAGTTCTTGTTCTTGTTCTTCTTGTTCTATAAGTATTTCTTGTTGCTTTATATAGTTTAGAATCTGTTTCTAAAAGTTGAATATAAGGCCAATAGATCCTTTTTCCCCTTGTATATCTCCTTTCTCTTCTTTAAGTAACTCTTCCAAAAGTGATGCCATTTTTAAACACTTTTAAACAATTCCTAATTAATTTTATTTCGTGTCCTCAAAATCCTAAGAGTCCAATATCCAAAACTCCGGAAATCACCAAATAATCCAAACTGTTTCTTCTTGCTTCTTTCTTTTACTTTCTCTTTCCAAGGGGGGGGGCGCTATTATTTTCAGTGAAGTTTCAACTACAATGTATCTTAAAAAGATTTTATTTCTTTTTGTTTCCAGGTGGTTTCTCCACTGTTTCAAAAGCCGCCCTTTTCCCCTCCCATCTGCTTTCCTTCTTTTAAAAAAGTTGAAATCTTCAAGAGTCTTTAATTGTCCCTTTGACACTTTATTTCCAGCTTAAATTGCCTATTCATGTCAAAAGGGATTAGTTACAATTTCTTGTTTAAATCACTTCTTCTTAATATTCAAAATCAGTTAATACTATAAATATGGGAGAGAAGAATTTCCCCTCCCCTTCTCCTTCACTGCTTCAAAAAATTTCTTTGAGGATATTATTAATCTTTAAAGTTCAAGTTCCAGGGTATTTTGCATAAATATTTTCTCCGTTAATCAGGTCAATCAAGCTTTCTCCTTACCAACTGCCTCCTGCACAATCTTGTCCAGTCGGGTTCTTCTTTGAGGTGGCCATTTCTGACCAACACTGCAACCGCCTTCAGGAAAGGGAAATAAAAGGCCAGTTGAGGAGGAGAATTGCAGCTCTCCTCAACCCCACTCGCAGATCCCCCATCTTCACCACCTCTACAGGATGGCTATAGCCCCAAAGCCAAACGGCTCGGGGTGCTCCAGTGGCGAGCAGCGGTCGAAACCACGCACAATCATGGATTCCGACTTCCTGTTGCCGAGGAAGCCCAAACCGGAAGCCCAAAGCTCTAATCCTACTTTAGTCATGAAAATAAGCTCGGTAACTTTGGGTCAGTCATTATCAGCCAAACTCACTTCACAGGGTTGCTTCTATGTGAGGAAAATAGGACAATAAATGAGTATTAAATATGTTAGCTGTTACTGATCAAAAAATAAAGGCAGAAAATAGAATTACCATGCAGTAATTCTTCATTTTTAAGGAAACCTAAGAGAAGGATAACTAAATACACAATTTTTAAAAAAAGACATACTTATAAACAGAGGTAGGAGTGCTGGCAGAAACCATCCAAGAAAGGGGTGATATGCGACAAGCATCTATTAAGCCTGTTCAAATGGATTATTTCCTTATCTTTAACAAACCAATAGGCTACTAGAACCAGCTAGTCACAGAAAAGATTTTAAAAGTATTTGGCTTTGCCTAATATTTATTGGAGATTTATTTACAAAAGTTTATATTACTTGCAAGCTGCTTTAGAAAGATTGCTATTCTGAAAACCAGGATATAATAATTTTAAGAAATAATTAATCTAGCAGACAGAAAGATGATTCTGTCTGAAAATAACATTAAATTTAATAGACATGCAATTTTAATGGGGAAAGAGATTAAATGTGCAATCAAAGAATGGAGGAGGAGTATTTGTTTTGATTAAAAAAATAAAACATAGCTCAAAGGAAGAACAAGAGAAATATAAATCATGGTTCCCAAAAAAGTGAAATATAGGACTGGCTCATATCAATAAATTAAACTGACCAAATTAAGGAATGTAAATATTTCTATTCTGTTCTGCTCTAGTCAGATCCTATATTAAGTACTATCTAGTTTTAGCACCACCTGTTAAAAGGGATTCAGACAAATTGAAACAGATGCAAATAAACAGATTGATTAACAGAACCAATTCCATAGAGAAGTGCAGGCTTCCCTTGTGCAGGAGTTTTAATTTATACTTATTTAGTAAACAACCATATAGTATATATGTATATAGCAAGTTGACAAAGTCTCAGCCAAATCTCAAGAAAGACAGACAATTTTGGAGTCAGACTAGAGCTGGAAGGGACCTTGGAGGTCTTCTAATCCAACTCCTTGCTCAAGCAAGAGATTCTATACTATTTCAGACCAGTCTTTTCTTAAAACCTCCAGTTATGAAGCACCTACAATGATTGAAGGCAAGCTATTTCACTGATAAATTGACCTCATCCCAAAGAGTACCTTTCTAGGTGATCCTGGGATCAGAGAATGTGTCAAAAATTCAAAAAGTTGGGTAGACTTACTTATAGTAGAGATCCTCAAACAGGGACCAATTTTAAACAGGGGGCCAATTCACGGTCCCTCAGATTGTTGGGAAGATGGACCAGCTGGTGGTCATATGACTGGTTGGGCATGGCCAATTTAACAGACCATTAAACAATACACATAAAGTTTAATTTGTTATGCTCCTGGAGGTTAATGAAGGGATGTGGCTGCCTTGGGCGGGGGGGTGAGGACTTCTCTCTCTCTGGGTGGAGAAGGAACCCTTGAACTGGTGCTAGGTGATGGGAATGTGACGTCCGGAGGCCCACGATTGGCATGCCGAAGACCAGCTGACCGGCAAACAACTCCTGCAGTCTCTTAAAAGGCTGACCAGCAGATGGAAGAGCAGACGGACCTCCTCCTCCCATCCAGTTCTGCCCCGCCTCCAGTAGCACTCTGCTGCCCCAAAACGGGCCTGTTTTTGGCCTCCTGAGGCTTCCACACGTCCTGTTTTTGGCCTCCCCGGCCTCCAGAACATGGTGGGAGCCAGTGGGTAGGCCAGGCGAAATGGGCAGGGCAGCCTCGTGAACCTGTGCAGGCTGGATTAATGGCTTCGGTGGAGTGTATCTGGCCCACAGGCCATAGTCTGAGGACCCTGACCTACAGGGTAGAAGTGTCCTTATGTGCACAGAATTGCACACCACATAGCAGCAAATAGAAGACATTCAGGTTGAATTATCTGATGGCTACAGAGACCACAAGCATTATTGCTTTTGTAGTTTGCAAATCTTGTATGATCACTACCAGCTTCTTGTACTTTTGAGAAGAGATTACTTATTTGGTTACTTCAGAAAGTAGATTTAATTTAATTTAATAACATTTCTATACCGCCCCCTCTCCTGAAGGACTCGGGGTGGTGCACAGCCGTTTAAAAACACAAAATATAACAATTAATATACAACTAAAAATAAATTAAATTAAAATGGCCAATTAAAATCAAATTTTGGAATATTAAAAATAACAATTTAAAATTCCAGCCAACAAAACCAATTTGAAAACCAATTAAAAACCAATTTAAACCCCCCGCCCGCCCCCCCACCAATAGTACTAGGCCAGACCGGCTTGTTGAAACAGAAAGGTTTTTAGTGCGCGCCGGAAGGTCCGTAGGTTCATGATGGTCCAGATTTCCGGGGGCAGTTCGTTCCAGAGGGAGGGTGCCCCCGCAGAGTAGGCTCTAACCCTTGGGGCTGCCAGACAACATCGACCTGGCAATGGAACCCCAAGGAGGCCTGCCCTATGGGAATGCACGGGTCAGCAGGAGGCTGACGGTGGCAAGAGGCAGTCCCGTAAGTACCCGGGTCCCATGCCATGGAGCACTTTAAAGGTGAGAACCAACACCTTGAATCACACCTGGAAGGCCACAGGAAGCCAGTGCAGCTCGCGGAGGAGAGGTGTAATATGGGAGCTCCGAGGAGCCCCCAGAATCACTCGCGCAGCCGCATTCTGCACTAGATGATTGGAAATTACTAATATGAAAACATTTAAAGTACTTGGTTTGCTCAATGTGTTTATCACTGATTTGACAATTATAGGAAATCTTAAAATTGTGAAAACTTGGATCCTTCTTTTAGTATTACTAATGTCTAGGTAGTCCCTAGAACAAAACAATGCTACTGCTCCTTGGCATTCATGAAGGCCAACTTGGTGGTATGGATGTATGGGTGAGGGCTGGAAGCTAAAGTTGAGTTTTGCTAGGGATGTCATATTTGCATCCATTCTTTTGTATAAAGTTTGCCCTAATCCAAGGGCATTGCTGACAGAATAGCACTATCACACTGGAGAAAAAGTAATGTGAAGGTGTATAAAAGCAAAACAGTAATTTCCAGATTAGACAAAGTTAAAGCAAACAAACTTTGTCTTAGCAGTTAATAGATATGCCTTCTTTAGAAATCAGAAAGATGCTGCATGCATTAGACATGTGTAACATTAACCATGGGAAAGATCTTATCCATAAAGTGCATTACAGTCAGGAACTATCTAAGTGCCCCTATTCTTTAGAAGCCTTGGCACCTCTAAAAGACTCAAGCCCCCTTTACAAGTGGTCAGCTGTTACCTTTTAAAAGTACGAGATCATGGTAACCAATCAAGATCAAAGTAATCACACGTAGTAGACAAGAAAACCAATCCCTTACCTACCACTTTTGATAACATTGACCTTTATTTTCAATATTTTAAGCTATCTAAATAGAATACTAAACTTTTAACTACTGGTGTATCATATAAACATCACTGTAGTGAAATAACACAATGTATCGAGATTTATAACATAAAAAGAAGAAAAGACAACAAAAAACTCCACTTTTTTCTCTAAACATTATTTCTGCTTAAAATTCATGAAGCACTTGAGATAATCTGATATCCCACCTCAATTTTCTGTTCAGACCAATAACTGTTTAATCATGAGACAAACACGCTTGATTCGTATGATATGCAAAACCATGATTATATTAAATAAAGCAAGGATAAATAATTTTATAAATTATGGTTAATGATCTTTGTTTAAACCCTAATCTTGGTAAAGATGATATGCTAATCTCAACTCCAATATGGATGGCTGTGCCATACAAATTTGGTATAAATGCTGAAGAAAAAAACGAGAAAACAAGAAAATTGAATGTAAAGATAAATGACAAACAAGAACCTTTACTTACATTCGTCCTATACCTTCATACATCCTTGTTTCTTCAGCCAAAGTCATGATCTCTGTGTCTGTAAGATGTGCATGCTTTTTTGTTCTGTTCAGCTGATCTATTTGTATATCTGCCAGTTTCACCTTTTGCTGGGTTTCAATGACCTTAGCTTGAAGTTCAGAAAATGCCTGACATGAAGAACAATACAAATGTAGCTATTTTAAAAATCTGTGACAGTCTTCACTTTTCACAAAAACCTCAGTCTCTTTATACAGGTTGTCCTTGAATTATAACCACAACTGAGTCCAAAATTTCTGTTGTTAAGTGAGAAATTCACTTTCCTAAGTTGAGTTTTGCCACTTTTTAATGACCTTGCTTGCCACAGTTTTTAAGTAAATCACTGCTGCTGTTAAATTAATAAAGTGAATCTGAATTCCCAATTTACTTTACTTGTCAGAAGATAACAAAAAGTGATCACATGACCCCAGGACACTGCAACTGTCATAAATATGAGTCACTTATCAAGCATCTGAATTTTGATCACATAACCAGGGGGATACTGCAATGGTTGTAAGTGTGAAAAATAGTCATAAGTCACTTTTTTCAATGCCATTGTAACTTTGAACAGTCACTAAAAGAACTGTTGTAAGTCGAGGACCAACTGTAATGCACATTTTAATTTTTTTAGCCGCTATCTAACTAGTCATTTATTAAAAGAAGGCAAGAAGGTGACAAGCAACAGGGAGAAAGCAGAACTACTTAACTTGTTTTTCGCATCTGCCTTTACACAAAGGGAAAAAACAGTCCAACCAATCAAAAACAGAACCACAAAAATAGATTAGGAACACAAGTGAAAATAGGGAAGAAAATGGTAAGTGAGCACCTGTCTACCCTAGATGAGTTCAAATCACCAGGACCAGATGGATTACACCCCAAGGTTCTGAAGGAACTGGCAGGTGAGATCTCAGAACCATTGAACTATATCTTTCAATGATCCTGGAACACTGAGGAACTGCCAGAGGACTGGAAAAGAGATGATGTAGTTCCCATCTTCAAAAAAGGAAAAAAAAATAGATCCAGGAAACTACAGACCTATCAGCCTGATCTCAATACCTGGGAAGATTCTGGAAAAGATAATCAAGCAACAAATCAGTAAACCCCTAGAAGCAAACAAAGTAATAACCAAAAGCCAACATGGGGTTGTCAAAAACAGATCATATCAGACAAATCTTATTGCATTCTTTCACAAAATGACAAAATTAGTGGACCAGAGGAATTCTGTCGATATAATTTACTTGGACTTGAGTAAGGCATTTGATAAAGTAGACTATAACCTACTACTTGACAAAATAGAAAAATGTGGGTTAAATAGCATCACCACCAGATGGAGTCATAACTGGCTTACCAACCACACTCAACATGTAATCATCAATGGAACTGCATCTACATGGAGTGAAGTATGCAGTGGGGTACCCCAAGGCTCTGTTTTAGGCCCAGTATAATCAATGATTTAGACGAGGGAAGAGATGGGAACTCATCAAATTTGCAGACGATCCCAAGCTAGCAGGAATAGCCAATATACCAGAAGACAGGCTTAAGATACAGAAGGACCTTGACAGACTTGAACATTGGGCACTATCTAACAAAATGAAATTCAATGGTGAAAAAAGTAAGGTTCTACAAGAAAAACAAAATGAACAGGTACAGTATATGTGGTACATTGTTCAGTAGTAGTAATTGTGAGAGGGATCTTGGAGTCCTAGTGGACAATCATTTAACTATGAGCCAGCAGCATGCTGCAGCTGCCAAAAAAGCCAACAGTTCTATGCTTCATAAACAGAGGGACAGAATCAAGGTAATGTGAAGTGTTAATACCACTTTATAATGCCTTGGTAATGTCACACTTGGAATACTGCATCCAGTTTTGGTCGCCATGATGTAAAAAAAGATGTTGAGACTGTAGAAAGAGGGCAGAGACGAGCAACAAAAATGATTAGGGGACTGGAGACTAAAATATATAAAGAACAGTTGCTGGAACTCGGTATGTCTAATTTGATGAAAAGAAGGATTGGGGTGACTTGATAGCAGTGTTTCAATATCTCAGGGGCTGCCACAAAGAAGAGGGAGTCAAGCTATTCTCCAAAGCATCTGAGGGTAGGACAAGAAGTGGAAACTAGTCAAGAAGAGAAGCAAGTTAGAACTAAGGAGAAATTTCCTGACAAAACAATTAATTAGTAGAACAACTTGCCTCCAGAAGTTGTGAATGTTCCAAAACTGGAAGTTTTTAAGAAGAGATTGGACAACCATTTGTCTGAAGTGGTGTAGGGTTTCCTGCCTAAGCAGAGGGTTGGACTAGAAGACCTCCAAGGTCCCTTCCAACTCTGTTATTCTATTCTAAAAGAGAAAAGCCAGGACTTCAGAAGGTACTCTAATGTATGTGTTAAAAATGGCACTAGACCAGACCTCCTTTTCCCACTACTGCAATCTCTTACCAACAGCATGTACTGTATATTTAAACACCAGATAAATTAAAGAACATATAAAATATGCACCAAACATCAAAAAATGTTACAGAAAAAAAACTAGAAACAATACCGGGTGAAAACTAATATGTTTCTATCTTTAATGATACATAGCAGCAAGACACAAATATGTTCCAATCATCAAATAGTAATCTGGTATAGCACTTTTTAAATCAGATTAAATAATTTAGAGAATGTTGTGAAAAAAATGGGAATTGTCCACCAGGGCCTGCATCATAGTTTTAAGAATATAAGAATATTTACCATGCATGTAAAACAATTCTGCAAGGTAAATGGTGAGTACTACTCATTCTGCTGTATATTTGCTCTTCATTCTACAAACTCCTTTATAATCGATTCATACAATGTACCAAGCAAAAACCATACTATTTTTAGTGTAATGAATGAACAGCTTTATATCCTCCAGTTACGTATGGATTTAATGAGCTTTATCAATCTGTGGAGATTTTTACTTGTTTATGATGGTTTAATTTATTTCTTCTGCATAAAAAAGCAGATGTGATATATAAAAATTTAAAGAGATATGGAAAACTTTGCAAAGTCAAATAGAGTTAACTAATGTACTTGTCTTCCATGCAGCCTAAATGACAGATGAAATCAGAAGTATAATCACCTTATATTTTTCCTGCAGGAAAGGTGGTAAGTATTATAAATTCTTAAATATAAGTATTACAATAACTTGAGACAGTTTGATCCAGGTTGAAAGAGTCATTAGGTGACCAGTACTATAAATGTGTCTTGGTTTGATATTGAAACTGTTAGAATTACATTTTGAGACAAGTTTGCTTAGTTTGATTTGAAATACTACAGATTTTGAATTTCTTAATTTTATTCTGATGCAATCTCTACAGGATTAAATGTGAATGTTAAAACGTATTTCAACACCTCCCCAAAATGTCTACAGCTTTAAGTTTGCTATATAGATACACAACAAAATGTAACCTAATTTAAATTAGACTATCACCTGACTAGTTTTGAAATTGAATTAAATCATTTAAAATGCTTTCCTCCTTTTATCTTCAGAATTTGATACAAAACGAAATTCATAAGCCAAGATTTAAAATAATTTTCTGCCAAACATTATTCTTAAATATTCTCAAACAGGCAATGACACTTAGCTTAAATAGAAAATGAATGTGAGAAATAAATTGTTGCCATAATTCCGTTCACAGATAAAATGCTTTCAAATATATATTGCTGGGGGAAGGGAAACGGATATGAAAAGTTCGTAAAGACCATTCGCCAAATTGGGGAGAGGGATCACATGAACCCACCAAGTAGAATTTGCTGATATACTATGAAATCACCAGGCATTGCACTCGATTCGAAGGATCAACCAAGAATAATCTGTTAAATACTAAGTCTGATATTAATGCATGTGCATAAAATTCCTAGATGACTCTCTCTAGAGGCGACACCAATCAACCAAACCCAGACAAACTTCAAATAATTGATAACAATCACCCTAACTTTCAAATCCCCCTTACTTTCAGGCAACTGACAGCCCTATTTTCATATTTTTTTTTTACCTTTTTCAACTCAAGATCCACGGGCGCCGCCATTTTATCTAGTACAAAACCAGCTAAGCATGCGCATTAGGCAACAGCTTTAACGGACGGCATAACGGTCCTTTGTTCCTGTTCAGTAGAGACATGCGTAGTAGGGATCGGTAGGTGACGGCTCGTTTAGAGTGGCACGTTCGGGTTTTTTCTCTTCTATTTACCTGCAAATTCACCTAATATCGTTCAGTTGGCAGTTTTAATGTGTTCAATAAAAATACACAAGCTTTTTTCTTTCAAAACAACAGCTCCTTCGCTGGTTCCCATATAAAAAACATTGTATAGTCAGACAGTCGCCCCCCAATATTGGTATAACACCGCGAAGCGTGTGCTGCAATCATACAGCCGTTCCACTCCTTAGCTTTCCTTGCCTTTTGCAGCTAACAAGTTATATGGGCAGTAATTGAATGCAGTATTGGAAATTCAGACTAGATCTCCTATTTATGCTAATTTGTGTTGTGGTATGCTGGATCTTGATTTATACGTTGTGTTAAACCTTTAGGCACGATTTATTAAATAAGAATAAATCAAACCATAAACCATTGTTAAGTCACAAGGATTTGGTCACACACTTTGTTAAGCCAATACTTTAACAAATCACAATAGCATATTTAACCATTGTTTAGTTAATAAACTACAATAACTACCCAACATACTAAGCCACATAAATCACATTTTGGATTACAGTAATGTGCATTGTGTGTATGTTATATTTAGCTGGATATTTATTCAGAACTTGTTTAATAAATCTGCAGAGTATCAAAGACTCTTAACCATTTTCCTTACAGTGATTTTTTCCTTAATTTTAAAATACGCTTTTGCCCTAATTTTCCCTAAGTATGTCAGGGAAAACAGCCTTTATCTCAGCCTTCTGTTAATGCAGAGATAAATATATTTAACATATTTTCCAATGCAGTTTTGTTAATATATTTTGTCATATTCTTGAGCTATATCTCATCATTTTTATCTGTTATGGCATGACTTTTATTTAAAAATGAACTGAATATTGTAATAAACTCAGGGATTTGTAAAATTGTACATGAAACAGATGGATTATACTGCTTTAACCAAAACATGATTTGGATGCTTTATTCAAGGATTAAAATCAAAATAAGATTTCTTTGTTTTGTATACCATTCCAAATACTATTGTTCTGGGTGAAAAGGGGTTCTGGGTGTTCTGTTTTATTGTGTTGGAAGAAATATTAATCTGGATTCAGTTCCAAGTGGGGAGAAAGACACTGGAAGCATGGAGGCTGATTGGAAAGATGGTTTGTTAAGGGACAAGACAACATGGGTTTTGAAGTCCTGGGTAGTTGAACTCATAGGTGAGAGAGAGAGAGAGAGAGAGATGTATATATACCCTCTTTTGGGCCTTGCCCTTGAGTTTCCTGTTCTATGGCAGGGGCATGTATCCTATTGGTTGTCAGACTCCCAGGGGGCCATGAAAGACAATTAGCATTGAGGAAGTGTTTAAGTAGAAATATTAGACAAGATTCAGAAATAAAAGGTATGGAAATAAAAAAAGAAAAATACAAATTACAAGGGTTTGCTGACAACCTGGTATTCATCTGAGAAGAACCACTAGAAACGGGACCCAAACTAATAAAGAAAATAGAGGAATATGGTGAAGTGGCAAGATTGAAAATAAACAAAGAAAAGACTAAAATACTGTTTAAAATTTTTACAGATAAACAGAAAAATGAATCGACAGAAAAGATAGGCATTCAGATAGCTAAGAAAGACGTAGTTTCTAATGGCTGTCTCATAAAAAATCAAATCAAATTTTATTCATCACATACACAGTCATACATGGTACAAAATGCAGTGAAATGTGTATGCAACTATTCGCAACCGTAGGAAGTAGAGCAAGAGGTAATAGTATAGACAGGGTAGCAGAATAACGGGGTGATTGAAAGAGGTAGATTATGGGAATACTGTTGTCCTGTGTTGTTATGGTTTATGGTTTAGGATCTGTATTGCCTGTGGGAAGAAGCTTCTCTTTAGTCTCTGTGTTGGCTTTCAGGAAGTGGAGGCGTCTTCCTGACTACATCATAGCAATGATGTGGTCCTCAGGATAGGATCCATAATATTTGAACATCTGTCAGTGGAAGAAACCGGCTTCCAACAGGACTGAAGCTTAGACCAGGTACTAAGCCTAACAGTTAGTTTACTTTATTGATTAGTGCTGGGCCATATCGAAGTGCAGAATTCCAGACACAAATTATTACTAAAATTTAATAAAAACAATTTAAAATGAAATTGGATAAAATACTGTAGTTTAAAATTAAATTGGAATAAAATAAAATTGTTTTGATATGGGGATCCCAATGGGTCATTCATTTGGTAACTAGATCAAGATACCTGTCTCTCACCCACTTATACAGGCAGCAATCAATTAGGATGTAAGCTAGGTCTTTTACTCTGTCACTACGCAAATGCAGAGATGTCCATTGTAGGATATAGAATGGAATCTCCCATATCTGACCATTGTGTCAAGCTGTTTGTATCTTGCTCACGTAAATATTTCCCTATTTTGGCAGTTGTGACTTTAAATAGCTATCTATTTGAAAAGTATGTTTGTATTTGCTCAGCCATTTCAAATTACCCACCTTAGGATAGCTATATTATTTTGTATATACTTAATTCTTTGGGCAGCTCTTTTTTAAAAAAAAATTAAATGATTTTTTAAAACCATTCTCCGGTTACACAAGAGAAGGAAGGCCACAGCTTCTTAAAAAATTGTTAGTTTGGTGATCTAGGAGATTTGTGATTGTGATTTTTATCTGCTCTAGTAGACGTAACTTGGAGAGACTATCAGTCACCATTTCAGTGACTTTGTGCCAGTCAATGTGCTCTAATTTTGGATAGTGCATGAATTGTATGAATTCCTGGTTCCTAATTCAGTTCTAACTGCTGCAGCAGATGTTCTTAGAGCTACATTCAAAATACATCTCAAATGCTGGGTTTGTTCTAGTACTGTAATTGAGTGTAGACCCCAAACTTCTGTTCCATACAAGAGCATAGGGGTAACTTTAGCTTTATATACTTTAGTTAATGGGGTTAGAGACAGAGGTGAAATTCAGTGGTTCTAACCTATTCACTAGAACTGGTAGTAAATTTTCTAAGCAGTTCGGAGAACCCGTTGTTAGAATAAATCTTTTTTTCCCACTTTACAGGGTTAATCCTGTAGGGAATGCAGGAAAAAAACATTCTGGTGTTGTTTCTATCTTAATATTTATTGCCCTGCTTACAGAAACTGCCCACCCAGTCACATGATCCATCCAGCCACTCCCACCAAGCCACGCCCATGTAACTGATAGTAAAAAAATTGAATTCCACCACTGGTTAGAGACCCTAGTAATCTGTGGTTCTTTAATTAAATTCAAACAAGTGTTTGTTCTAAGTGTACTCTGTTGATGATGGCAAGTCCAAGATCCAACCTTGGAAAAAATTACGCCTAAATATATAAAGGTATTAACCTGTTCACCATCTAATTACCATCTATGTCTCTGATGATGTTTTCCAAACATCATGATTTTTTATTTAGATTTACTAATGGTTAGGGAGTTATCCTGGCAATAGGAGCTGAATCTTCTAAATAGCTTATATAATCATACTTGTGAATACAATAATAAAATCATATCATATCAGCATAGAGCAAGCTGTTACAGTATGCATTTAGGATCATCAGCATATGTACCATGGAATCCTTCATTAACCCTGGCAAGTCATGATATGTAAACTGAATAATAATAGGGCCAGGACACACCCTTGCCTTACCCCTTTGTGTGAATCCAGTTAGTCAGAGCCCCATTAACCCCATACTACACCCTCAAACAAGTACTTGTGTAAAGGGCTTTAATCAAAGCCAGCAGTCTATGTACTGTTTTAAAATGTCAGTTTACTCCATAGTATTTCTCTGTTTACCATATCAAATGCTGCTATGAGGTCTATAAAATCAGCAAACAGGGATCTCCTCTTATAGGCATATTTGGCAATTAGATGGTTCAAGACGAAGCAGTTATCAATGGTAGAACGGCTTTTTCTAAAACCTGCTTGTTCTTCTGCGAGGATATGATTTTCCTCTACACAGATTTCAATTCTATTTAAAAGGAACCTTGCATATATTTTTGCTACAATGTTAATCAGACTGATGGGCCTATAATTACTAGGATCCTTTTTATTTCCTTTTTTAAATATGGGGACAACTATTACCATTTTCCACCCATGTGGTATATGGTAAGTATTATTTATATGTGTAAAAAGACCTGCCAATACTGGACCCTACCAATCGGGAAATTTCTTAAATAATTCTGCTGGTAAAAAATCCTCACCTGAGACTTTATTGCTCTTTAAGCTTTTAATGATGGATTATATCTCAGGGATGACAAACTGGCAGCCCATGGGCCAGATGCTTCATGCACAGGCCACACCCACCCCAGCTCCACGAAGGGAAAAATGTCATGAAACATCACGTGATGGCAACATGATGTCGTGAGTTTGACACCCATGGCCTAGACATTGATATTTGAATATAGGTCTTTTTGACATTTATATTTTATTGGATTCTACTAATCTAGTTGAATTTATTTATACTGCTAGTCCATGTATGATATGTCATACGTTAAATAATAATAACCAGTATATTAAGGTCTGGTATTGTTCTGTTTCAAGCGCACAGACTGCTTATCACAGGTAGTTAACTCAACACACAAAGGTTTAATTATGGCTTGCTTTATTATCTTCAAGTATTCTCTATCAAAACTTACAGTTATTGAAGAGATTCTTCTGAGGTATATAAAGTCTGTTACTTTGGTGTAGGTGAGAAAAGATACTCCCCACAAGATCTTGGAGATCAAGAAAAATGGCCCCTTCCTTGAGAGGGGAAGGATCCTGACAAAACTACAATCTGAAAAGCCTCACTGTCCAATTAGAAACACCAATGCGATCACATGGCATAAAACTACATTTCCCAGAAGTCAATAGCTTAAGGGGATAGTTCCTAATTACTAAACTATTGACCCCAATCAGAACACTCCCCACCTGGAATTAAAAAATTCCACTATGAACTATCCATTAACTAAAATAAACAGAGGCATAACATCAAACAGTTTGACAACAATGCAGATAACAAGACATGCATAGCTTGAGGTTCAATCTTCAAGTTTGGTCTTCCTTAGCAGCAGTACCAGGTTGGTGGTTGGCCTGATGTAGAGCTTCTTGTCTAAAGTCTGTGGGTCATGGCATGACTCCTGTGACATCACAATCTGGACTTCGATTTGATGAACCAGTCCATCAGAGCTGGGTAAGACTTGGTGCACAAGCCCCATGGGACACAAGTTCTGATGCACATCTTTGTCTCTTAACAAGACAAGGTCTCCTTCTTCAAGGTTAGGTTCTTTGGTCTTCCACTTATGATGATCCTGTAAGGTAGACAAGTACTCCTGCCTCCAACTCTTCCAGAAAGTGTTGGCAAGCAGTTGAACTTGTCTCCATTGTCATTTATATATGTCTTTGGGGATAAAGTTCCCTAATGGTGCTGGTCAGTCACCTGTCTACTGGGTTAGCAAGGTGGCTGGGGTGAGGATAGTTGGATTTTCAGGATCTGAGGAAACTGGAACCAGAGGTCGAGCGTTGATGATAACTGCCACTTTTGCCATGAGGGTGGTAAGGATCTCATATCAGCATGGGTGTCTTCGTCAGCATGGAATCCAGGATTTTGCAGGCTATGCCAATCATACATTCCCATGCTCCTTCCATGTGGGAGGCATGGGGAGGATTGAATGTCCACACACAGTTATGAGCCTTTAGATAGTCTCCAACTACTGAATTGAGGTGAGGGTCTTCACTAATCTGTAGTTCCTTGCAGGCTCCTACAAAGTTTGTTCCATGATGCAGGAAACGGATGATTACTGCTACACCCGCTATGAGAGGTCTCCACCTGGAGAAGCGTACAAAGCGAGCTGGTTCTAGGGACAGTTTTGCCAACTCCGTGACTCTTGTTGACAAGTAGCTGACCTGGGTGGTCGTCTTCTTGTCCTGTTTGAGTGATTTGCTGGGCACTTGAGGTCTAACATCAGGATCTTGATCTGGATGCTCATGATGTTCTGCTCTCTGTGGCATCAAGGTATCTGGGTGAGCCAAGAACTCAGGACCTTTTAGCCAGGTCAATACTGCCAATACGGCACCACAGAGTTCCAGCTTCAGTATGATGTGACCTTGTTGTGGTGCTAGTTTTGCCCTTCCCTTGACAAAGCCGACATAAATGTCACTCTCCCCACCATAGACCCTGATGTATGCCACAGCTGCTATTGCCTTCGTTGACGCATCTGCGGAGACGTGCAGTTCTTTCGTTGTTACGGCGGCAGGTGAGATAGGAGCATATGCATGCTGCACCCAAATGTTTTGCAGACAACTCAAGGAGGCACTCCACACCTTCCAGTCTTGCTTCTGTTCTGGCGGAAGTGGCTCATCCCATTCTTTGGTGTTTTGGGAGAGTGTGCGCAAATGGAGTCTCCCTTGGATCGTTACGGGTGCAGCAAACCCTAGATGGTCAAACATACTGTTCACTACTGACAGAACTCCTCTCCTTGTGAAGACAGCCTTCTGGGCTGGAGTTCTAAAGGTGAAGACATCTTTCTTCAAGTTCGGACACAGACCAAGACTGTGTTGGATAAGAGGGGTATCGGTGCTAAAATCCTGCACTCCCTTGGCATGATCTTGGCATGGTTTCATGTGGGATGATCTCCCATTACTGAGAATGAAAGTTGCAAAGACATTTACGTGGGTTGGGGCCTGTTGTCGATCAGCACAAACTGTTCCTGTGATGACCCATCTGAGTTCTGACTTAAGAGCGAATGGGGAGCCTATTGGGCCTCTCACTATTTCATGGTAGACAAAAGCATCAGGAGCGTCCACTCCTAACAAGAGCAGGATTTTGGCTTCAGGATCTAAGGCAAGAAAATTATTAGTCATGTGCCTCAGGTGAGGTATGAAGCTTGCTACTTTTGGTGTTGCAATCTGACTGCGATCATCTGGTAAGGCATCCCATTCTAGCAATGGCAGCAGAGGGAACTGTGAACTCCCATCTAATGATTCTATGCAGAGTCTGGTAACTTTCCTCCCCGCCGTGCACTGGGGCCGAGTGCATGTTGATATTGTGAAGTGCGTTTCCTCACCTTGGATGTCAAAAAGTTCGAAGAATGCTGACCTGGCTAATGAGTTTTGCATGTCCACTATTACATACATCTTCACGTCCTTTTCTGGGCATCCAGTGGGGTAGACTTTAGTTAAACAGATCTGATGGTATGAACGAGGGAATGGTGAGTCGCTGCATACTGATGTGCAGTTTACACTCACGGCTGCTTCTGGATGTGCCTTGATGCCTTGCTGAGGCCCCTTGGTTGAAGGAGAGGTGGAGGTTGCCCATTGTGACTCACAGTCTGGGTGCAAGGCACCTGGGTGCTTGTCACTTTTGCATAGGTGATATTGCACCTTCGCTGTGCAGGCTTTGGCCATGTGTTCGATAGACTCACAACATTTATAGCAGACTTTGTACTCTTTGATCAAAGCCTTTCTTTTGTCCAGGGATTTCTTTCCAAATTCTCTGCACTTCTTCAAAGCGTGCGATGATCAGAGTTTTCTTTGCTGACAGAGGTTTATGGTTAACTTTCTTTGACGTTTGCTTCTCTGAGTTCATCATGGGCAGAGTAGCGACTTCTGTTTTATTCACAGACACAAAGTTTGTTTCCTTTGTGATATGCACTAGACTCTTGGTTAAGCTAGCATTTTGGCTGGTCTTTTTGGCAGCTAGAAACCATTTTTCTCTAATGCTTTGCGGGTCATTGCATATCTTTGGCAGGGTTCCACACAACATCAGCAATGCAATCAGAATTCCATGGAGACAAAGTCCAAGAATAAGATTTTATTGAAGACATTGTTCTGGTACGGTCTGGAGAAATCCTGAATCTAAAATTCCCAGGCTTTCTCCACCCAAGTAAAACTGAAAGTTCCACCCCACTAATTATCACATGTTAACTTCTTACCAATCCCTTCAAAAACAGTTCCAACGTTCCACCTAAGACTTCCCACCATAGGTGTCCACAGCCCAGAGAAACTTTCCTATGAGAACTATTATTAAAAGAATGTAAACTAGATAACAACCCTGAGCTGACTTCCTCAACCCCCACTCCTCCAACCTGAGCGACCTTGCAAAAGAAGAAAAAACGTGTCAAAGCTAAAAGGCCCATATAATATGCAAAGAAATGGCTAATACTGTTCAGCAGAAAAACCCCAGTCCAAAATGTCCTTTTAAGCATGACAATCTTTGTTTGATGGGAACAAATTCTTGAAGCACAGCAAAAGAGAGTTCTCTGCCTGGGTTCTTTGCCCTGTAAGCAATAGATAACTTGATCCATTCTTCACTTAACTGTCATGGTAATTTGTGAATGATGGGTCTTTGCATCCTGAACTGATTGAGACAGATAGTAAGTCCCGGCAAGGCAGGATCTTCTTGTGCTCTCTGCAGCTGTGTTAGGATGGCAGAGAACTTCCATACCTGGCGTGGTTCACTGAAACTGATGTCAGGGAAGTCGTAGACATGATCTAAGAGTGAAGATTCCATCGAAGTAGATGCACCATACTGCTGATCAAGCATATCCCAAGCTTCCCTAAGGGCAATGACTGGGTTACCTAGTTGGGCTACGTAGATTTCTTTTACTACTTCTGCAGATTCTGGTCCCAGCCATGCTATCATATGTCTGAGCTCTTTGGCTGGCCTCAATCCTTCATCATGAATGGCATTCATGAAGATATGCTTCATAGTAAATATTCTCTGCCGGCTTGTCAGTGAACTTCTGTACACCACCAGATGCCAAATCCAGCCTTCCCCACTGGGGTGACTTTCTTCTCCAGGATGTTGGAGAGTCCATTGGGGCTGTGTAGGAGTAATAGTCAGGGTGAGGTGGTGCGGTGTGCCTTATGGAGTCAATAGGAACACTGTTAGGGGCTTCCCATGGCTCCTCGCAAGCATGGTTCTCAGGAGTGAAGGCGTACCTCAAAGATGGCTGGTAGTTTTCTGCAGAGTACTTCCTGATGACTGTATCTTCCCATGACACAGGCAAGGGTTGTTCTCTTTGCTACTAGGCATGCAGACTGCGTACATTGGGGCAGAAGTCTGTGCTTGGATTGCCCTGAAGGCCTGGCATGAATTCCTTTGCCTTTGCATTGAGTTTGGGAATCGCAGCTTCTTGAGTGCCTTCCTGCTGGGGAGCTTTCACTGTTGCTGGTGGACCAACCCTATTACCCTGTGTATCTTGCTTCATTGGGGCAAGTTTTCCAAATCTGATGGTGCAGTTTTGTGGTCCAGATTGTATGATGTCAGCTTTCTGACTAGTTTGCATGTCTGGTGGTTGAGATTCTCCTCCTTGTTCACCAGGCTTTGAAAGTTTTTCAATTGACTGCGCCACTTCTCCCTGGTCATGCTGTAGTGCATTCTGGTCATCTACGTAAGCCTTGACCTGACTGTACGAGCTTTTTCTATATAGCTTTCCTGAATCATAGCTGGGGATGGCACTTTCAGCCTTTGCCTGCAAAGCTGCAGCTCTTGCTGTCTTTTCCACTGCCTCTCATTTGTGCCAGAGAAACTCAAGGTTGGCCTGAGTTTTGGCCATGTCTTCCTTTTGCAATTACTCTGCTTGTGCTGCATGTAGAGCTGCAGAGGCTGCTGCAGCTGCCATCTCTTCCTTTTGCAGTAGCTCTGCTTTTGCCACACATAGAGTGGCATTGGCCACTGCGGCTTCGATTCGTGCATTTGCAGTTTGGTCGGCAAGACTCTCTGCCCTTGAGGCCCGAGATGACTTGCTATGATGAGAAGATGCTTTGGACAGATGTGAAGAGCTGGTGCAGGAAGAATGCTGTGAGACGCTGGAGCATGCCTTAGATCAAGTTGACGAAGCCACATATGACCATTGAGATGGCATATGCGAATGATGGGTCACATTGGACTTGGCTTTCTCGCTCTGTGCATCCTCTGTCTGAAGATGGGATTGGAGAGATTCTTTACTGCTTTTAAAGAGTTTCTGACACTCTCTATTTATCATTTCAAGCTGTTGTATCTCCTCATTGAGCTTTGGATCTCCTAGCTGCGACTGGATGTGAACAAGGTTGGGTTCCCAACCTGTCCATTGGAAGAAAAGCCAAGCCAATTGAGAATACCTGAACATAATAAAGCAAGCCATAATTAAACCTTTGCATGTTGAGTTAACTACCTGTGATAAGCAGTCTATGTGTTTGAAATAGAACAGTGAGAAGAGGGATCCTAATAAAAAGAAATCCTAGTGAGAAGAAGATCCTAGGGAAAAGAAGTCCCATTGAACAGAGCTACTCAGTGAAAAGAGTTACTTTGAGGTCCCAGTGAAAAGAATTGCTCAGAAGTGCTTGTTAAAGGAGCCACCACTGAAAACGGCTAAAGAGAAAAGAGCATGTGTTTGCAGCCTCTTCTTTGCTTGAAATTGAATGGATAAAGGTTTTCTAGATTTGCATGATAATCCAGCATCCTCAGTCAGGCTGACCCAATCTGCATTTTAAAAGCCAAGTTCCTTCAGAACACTGTTGCATCGGAATGCTTACAAACTGAGCCCTGGACTTATAGCAGAATTTTATAGTTACTAACAGCTGTCCTTTGATTCTTTGCTTGAAAATTGACAAAATTGGCAACCTTCCTTAAGAGATCACAAGGCATCCACTAGCCCAGGGGTCTTCAAACTTGGCAATTATGTGACTTGTGGACTTCAACTCCCAGAATCCCTCAGCCAGCTTTTGCTCTC